>JAWPHD010016428.1:0-49863 GCA_037043455.1 Cyrtodaria siliqua
TGGAATTTAGAGTACGGTCATTATGACGTCACAGTGTTACTAAGTACACCATGCTACAAACGCCCATCTCGGTGTTTAAATAAGCCAACTCGCTGAGACCAGACCCAATCTATTACATAATGTATGTTTAAATCGTACCGTTTAGTTCTTGTTCTTCTTCTCCATTTATACAGTAAGGTATGTAATAAAAAGGCAAAAATACGGTCGAGGTGAGCCGTTTGTTGATAATGGCACACCTAGTGCAGGGCCCTCGGGCCATTAACCGTTAAGGCACTAGTTGTGCCATTGTAGATAATGGCACACCTAGTGCAGGGCCCTCGGGCCATTAACCGTTAAGGCACTAGTTGTGCCATTGTAGATAATGGCACACCTAGTGCAGGGCCCTCGGGCCATTAACCGTTAAGGCACTAGTTGTGCCATTGTAGATAATGGCACACCCAGTGCAGGGCCCTCGGGCCATTAACCGTTAAGGCACTAGTTGTGCCATTGTAGATAATGGCACTCCTAGTGCAGGGCCGTCGGGCCATTAAGGCACTAGTTGTGCCATTGTAGATAATGGCACACCTAGTGCATGGCCCTCAGGCCATTAATGCACTAGGTGTGCCATTATCGACAAATGACCGTATAATAACCTCTAAATAATGTTCTTAACACAATTCTAACTATAAATAGTTAGATCTAACCATATATAGTTAGAATTGTATTAAGAACATTATGGGCATATACTAAATGTTTAGGGACGTAAATTCTATTTAATGTATCAAGGTTTCTCTGGATAGAGAATTTTATCAACAATTGCTTGTATTTTTTTTAAATACTTTTAGAAATTAAAGTTCAATTTTCCCCTTTATAACTACATGTACCGGTATGTCCCTATCATGGCCACTTTACTTCCCACAAGCAGTAACTTCATCCTATAATAGCTCTGTGGTTAATCATTAAGTCCACCATTTTTGCTTTGATTTACAGTGCATGCATTTCTGACTGAAGAACAAATTACATGCGAACATTATATACATGTAAAGAGAGCAGCTTTTTGCGGGGCTATCATTATACATTTACTTTACATAGCAATTTGCTCAACTGCCAAAAGAATGAAATTTATAATGAAATATTAACCCTTAGCCCACTAAGCACGACTATATATTAAATAGCCTTTGTGTCCATTGTTAACCCAGATCAGCCTCGCAGGCTAATCAGGGTTTACAATGTCTGGCTGCTGATCAGTCATTTTCCCCAAAACACCCCTTTGTCAAATAAATGGAATGGTCTTAATTCAAAGAAAGAGTCCATTATATATATATGTACATGTAGCGCCGCGGATTAAGGGCTAACAAAAAATCATGCATACATGTACATGTTACTTTTTAAACATTTATTCATCCTTATTTAGTTTGCAATGCAGTTGGGGGTAAATATTACACAAAAATGACAGCACTATATACAAAACTATTATTAAAGGGAACACTGTATTTCAAGTAGTTTTCTATTATTAAAATAAGTTTATTTATCCAGTATTATTTTGATTTTAAATCTTTTATTCAAATATATAATTAAATATTCAGAGTTTTAAACAATTTTACTTTGTTATTCCAAAATACTGTAGTGTGTCTCTTTTAAAACTGCAGCCCAAGCAGTGTGTACAAGGAGGCAAATCCTGTCGAGACAGGCAGCAGGGGAGTCTTTTTTTGTGCGCCTTTGTCATTTTCCTGCACCGCCGGTGATAAAAACAAACTGTCAGATGCAAGCCAGACAGCAGTCGCTTTGGCTCTACATCAGCCATTAGAGCCCAAGCAGTGTACAAAGGAGGTAAATGGTGTACATTAGTTTTGGCTTCTGTCAAGACACGTCTACATGTTTATTTGCTTCCACAAAAAGGTAAGACTAAGAAATAGTACCGGTACTATGACAGGCATTACACAAATGCTTGTTGGTATATGTCAAGACCTCTTTTGTTGTGTCCTTCATGGATGTTTGTTACACTTATTATAAAAGTCTTTAAAATCCATTTGGAATGAACATATTTTCGTCCTTCAATATTTTTCTACATGTTCATGAATGAATGCCGTTTTGTCTGTTGGACCATCTATAGGAAAATTCTAGTTTCGATCTACATTTTGTATTCGCGAAGATTTATGACTTTGGGTGGGGGAGTGGGGTGGGATTTGTAATGCAAATTTGACTAATATCATACACAAATACTTGACACAAAGTCTCTCTCTTCTCCGTTAAGTTTAACAATAAGCATATTCTGTCTTTAATTAAAGGGAATGTAGCGACACAGGCAAACAAGCTCCGTTATTGAGAGTTCTGAAAAACTTGGAAAACGGTGAAAGAATTATCAAAATCGGATGATAAACAAAAAAGATAGGACCCTTTAAAGGTTGTTCTAAAACGAATATGGGCAGGGCTCCGGAAATATGGTTGCCCGACGCCCCGGGCAAGTGGATTTTGGGTGCGGGCAGGTGACCTTCGTAAATCTGGTTGTCCGTCACTTGCCCGATGGACGTTTCATTATCAGATAAAAATCAAGGGAAAATTTGCCTGGACTGTGAAGTTTGCCGATAATTTCGTAGTAATTAACCACCCGTCGCCTTCGCCGCGAGCAATTACTGATAAGTGTCATAAAACTGACCTGTTAAAACTGACCTGTGTTGTTCGTTATTGTTTAATCC
Organism: Cyrtodaria siliqua; assembly: GCA_037043455.1. Taxonomy (NCBI): domain Eukaryota; kingdom Metazoa; phylum Mollusca; class Bivalvia; order Adapedonta; family Hiatellidae; genus Cyrtodaria; species Cyrtodaria siliqua. The sequence goes on from JAWPHD010016428.1 coordinate 2,676, forward strand.
CTCCCACTTGACAGTTTATCAGAATTTGATTGGCCGAGGAACGCTTGGGGTGCCAATCTTCAATTGAAGACGTGCGGTCTTTAGAATTCGTATACCGTGTGAAATATACCACAGTAACGAGCCCCTCTATGCAGGAAGTAATTAAGTCACGCGCCAGATTAGTGTGAAATACACATCAGTGTGTAAATCAGTTATTGAGATGGTGTTGTCGCTTTGTATGTCGGTCGGTGTGTCGTAGGTAATATATTCTGTTCAATAATTAAAAATCATGATGCAACACTTAACCTAGTACTGTATCCATATTATCCAATCAAATAACCGATGTATTTTTATCAGCCAATGAAACAACTCCCGTTCACTACCACGTGGTAAAGTGAAACAATGGCGATTCAATCAAACCAATTTGTAAACAAGTAGGACAATTAAACGATTATGGCAATTTCACGGCGTTGTTTGATGAGCAAAGAAACTATCGACGCATGTCGCTATCGACGCATGTCGTAATGAATAGCTAGGTGTGCATCTGTTTCTATTTCAAAATGCCATGTTTGTTTTGAATGAATCCGAGATCAATGACGGAACGGCGTGTTTTTGTTTTGAACTTGTATCGAAGATGTGCTTCGACCTTGGCTAGTTTCGATAATTATTCGAAGAAATGCAATTTGGCATCTCAAAAGATATTAACAGAAAAACAACTATAGTACCAGTCAAATTTAGGCATAAACCGTGCTAATAATGTCCAACACATAATATTTATCTACATGAATTATATAACGAAAGTGAAAGTAGGAAAAAAGTTCTGTTTGACCTAATGCATCATTCTTTTCATTCTTTTTATCTGGTGTAGTCTATAACAAATGTAAAAGTAGAAACAAGTTTTGTTCGACCTAATGCATCTTTTTTTTGTTAACTGCCTGCCCTTTTGCACTAGGAGCAAGCATCTTGTACATCTTAATTCCATAAGCATTAGGGTCTACCAATTTGGTACCAGGTTCATCAGTGATGTTATATCCTCGGGGTATCCTCACTGACACCCCACTCCCCCTCTCCCACCGGTGGAGGAAAACACTGATATGTGCACAATGGTCACAAGCTATAGCTCTGATCCTTCATGATTTAAGTCATTCATTTTACAATGACATTATGTAAAAATTTATGACAAAAAAAAACAGTGAGAGAAAAGGATTTAACTTAGCGTGCGGTCTCGACGTAGCTTTATTTTGGGGCAAGTGACTTTTGAAATTGGGGCAAGTGACATTTTGGGCAGGGCAAGTGGATTTTGAAAATCTACTTGCCCTGGGCAAGTGAATTTTCAAAATATTTCCAGACCCCTGATGGGGGTCGCCATTTTTAGAACTATGATGTCATAGTTCCATATTACCATATATGGAATATTGATAAATATCATTTAAAACGAAGAAAACCACTGCAAATGAATGTGTTTTTTCACTGGCCCCATATTCTCGAAACTCTTGAGGCGAAATCTCAGACTCAACTTCAGCTATAAACAATTTAAAATCTTACTTTTAAAACGGTCATGGAATGACCTGAAACTTTATACACATCGAGATAATCATCAATTACAAATGTCCTGAACATTTTGGGAAGGAAAACAATCATTGAAAAAAATTATTCATGTAGCTAAAAGAAATATATGAATTTTGAGCTTGAGCACAAGATTCTAGCTGAGCAAATTTCAAGAATATGGGACCAGGTCATATAAATCATTATTGCCATAAGTATTACATATTTTTCATACAGTTGCTGTCATTTTCCCCTTAGTATCAATCAGTAAATTTTCATATTTATAAATATTCCATATATGGACATTTAAAACCTTGATGTCATAGCTCTCAAAATGGCCACTTCCATATCCGTTTCAACAGAAACTTCAAATGATCATATCTTCTATGTTCATCATCCGATTTTGATAATTCTTTCACCCGTATTTAAATATTTCAGAACTCTCAATAAAAAAGATGGTTTGGCTGCATCGCTACATTCCCTTTAATTTGGAGTGTGGTTTCCATGATATCATTCTCACACCTCAGCGCTAGCCGTAATAAACCCAGAGATAAATTGGTGTGTGGATGCACTGTAGATATTTCAGAACAAACTTTCAAGTCGTTATAAAACAGTTTCTTTAATAGAATTTTGAAAAACATCTAGTGAACTTTAAAATAATTATAACAATTTACAGGCTTCGATTGCAAGTTAGATTTAAACTGACCGAAACAATCACACTTTGCATCAATTATTAATGACTGATTATTGATCCCTTAATATTTCTGCTTCAACTTGAAACGGTCCCATCTGATTGGTCAATACAACTGGCCTTGTTCCCAGATAAGCGACAGGTAGTGCCACACCAGATTTACAAAGAATACCGGTGTGATACCCGGTAAGCAGCAATGCCAAGCCACACAATAGTGGTGTACATTACATGTAATACTGTACAAGTATTCCAGGGTTATCATTTTACAGTTCTATCTTTCTTTTCTCTCTGATTAAATGATAACTGACCCATAAGTCAGATATGTTATACAGACACACACACACCCACAATATCTCTACTTTCTGAAAGTCTAACCAACAAGAGCATCAAGAATTGCAGGGCAATCCATAGTCCCTCACCTGCCCAGACAAACATTTTCCAGACATTTTCTATGATGGAGGTCAAAGATCAAGGTCACAATGACCTTATTTTGGTATGCGACACACTGCTATCCTAAGATGTATTCACATACCAAGTTTGTGCCATTTGTTTTTGCATATTATTAATTTTTGATATTATTGCACCAATAATATATTATAACATACAGTATAATAAGACGAAATACTTCACATTTGATTTATTTAAATGTAAGCAGGGTAAATGCCAAAATGACTGTATATATAAATCGAGACACCCATTTCAAATACTTCAAGATTGCTGTGTGTCCCTTTAAATATTAACACCTCTTTTTCTTGCACTAAAATAACAATTGTATGTTACATTTATGTAACTTTTTGAATAAACATTATCTTATCTTATTAAAGACATTAATTCATATTTAACATGACTGTCAATATGATATCATTAATATCTGTAATATTACTAATATCAAAATTACTATTAAAATATACTCCCCACCCTTACTGCCCATCTCTACAATCTGACAGGCAGCATACCACCATCAGGATCTCATGGCTAATTGACAGATTTATTGATCAGTAAGGATATAGAAGAAAGGCACTGATTAGCCATCTATTACATCACAGTCAATAATCAACATCTGTCATGAATTTGCTGGCCAAACTGGAGAACCAGGGATGTGTTTAACAGCATGCCCAAAGCCAAAGCAAAAGGAATTAACGGAAAAAAAAGAAAAACATTTATTTTTTATTAAACTGACAAATAATATCTTTACAAAATATTACCTATATTATTACCTATATACAAAACAATATAGTATAATATAGCCAATATTAAGTAAACAAATGAATATCCAGCCTAATGAGACTTGCATTATTGATTTTACAACTCAGTAAACAGTTAATAGGTATAACAAAAGTAAATTTATATGAAAAACATAAAAAAAGATAGATCAATTGACATAACTAAATATATAACTGTTTATTGTTCTCCAAAATACAAAACTTTACTAATAATACATTCTGCATATACATGTAAGTAGACAGATACCTGCTGTTGAGTGAAGACAAGTTTTAACCCAGTATATGAAAACATTTCACTGACAGTCAAACTGCAAGACAGCAGTCCCAGTAAATAAAAACACTTTACAGACGGTACCTGTTACCCAATGTGCTTGCATTCATCACCAAAAAAAAGTGTCTACACTGTATTAGTAAAATGGTGAATATGCTTGTTATCATAATGATTAGTATGTTCATAAGGTTACAAAAATGGCATATAAATTTACAAATAGGAGGAAATAAATAAATATATATATATATATAACAGCCTATTAACGAAGCTCTACCTACGGTATATCTTTTTGTCCACCAATTGATATAAACTTAACTTAATTATAAAGAGGACTATGAAAAAGGTAAATGGCAATAATTTCACCCAATGTAATATGCGTTTTATCTGGGGAAAAACAGGATTGAAAAGATCGGATTTTTGAAATTGTATTCGTAATTGTTTTAGACAAGCCGATTGCGAAGATTTTCTGATCTTATTCGTTTACAATCGGAACTGCCTCGTCGGATTGGCGAAGAGTTCCGATCGATTCGTTTACTATCGGAACTGCCCCGAATAGTTTGTAATCTTATTGCGCATGTCCGAGAAAATCGTAAAAACTCGTAGTTCTCCAGCAGGAATAAACGGCAGGGCAGCATTTTATTCAAGATTATTAATTATGTTTTGATCATAATAATTTACAGAACTGGAATACAAACCATGTTTCTTCTTTGAATACTCATAAAATAGCTTTGTATACATCGAGTATTTAATATTTTACATTAAAAATCGCGTAGATATAGGTAGTGCCTCTTTAAGTAGACAGACATTGATATTGTTTATTGACAAATAAATATTTAAACTAAATAGTAAATATAGTACACATTAAGTTATATGATTTTTTAAGGCATTTATAATAAACTGTCCCATTTTTAATAGCATTTATGAATTCTTTCATTCGTTAAAAGCACTTTTGTCTGCCTCAGTAGCTGTGTCTGGACACAGTTCATTTAACTTATGCAATAGTTCAAATGGATGAAGAGGCACTGTGCCTCTCGCAGTATAATAGAAACTGATTTTCTACACACTGAGCATGAAATTGTTTACATATTCGATTGTCTTGGAATTCTGTGGTATCGGCTTAATGATGAAATTAATGTCACCTTAATTTTTTGTGGAATTCAGCCATTTAGATCTATCTAAATTCTGAATTAACTTGCATTTAGACAGTAATATTATAAATAGAGGATCTCATTCATTATTGAATTTATTAAACGAGTTGGCAAAATTATTTAATGTGAGGCTCTAATATTATAAATAGAGGATCTTACATGAGTACTCATTCATTATTGAATTTATTAAACGAGTTGGCAAAATTATATAATGCGAGGCTCTTGCCGAGCATTATATCATTTTTGCTAATGAATTTAATAAATTTAATAATGAATGAGAACGAATGTTAGATTCTATTTATTACATAACTTATAACGTCACATTACGTCAGAAAACGTACATTAACGTGACGTCCATGACGTCATTAACGTGACGTCCATGATGTCATTTACGTTATGTTATACCACTAGACTAGTGGAATATCGAAAATATTGAATGGTGTTATTGTACAGCCACTCCCACACCACATGTAATGTGATAAGTGTAAATATTCTTAACTTTCACATCTTTTCGTAAGTTACAAATTCCCGAGAAGTTGAGAACTTGAGATAGTTAGTACGTGAAAATAAAGGATTTACTCGGACCTTATCCTCAATCTCTATACGAAAAATGAAATAATTTGAATTAAATATATCCATATTGGTGTTTTAAAATCAGACACCACCAAAAGAAGATACATAGCTGTACATAAAAAATAAAGCTTTTAATATATTTATCATTACAAATTACTTGTATAATGAATCAGTACCATCACCGTGACCATCAGACCTCTTTTCACCCCCCTCCCATAAGTATTCAATTTATAGGACTCTGAGACTCCTTGGGCTGATTATTGTAGTTCTTGGTGCATTTGAAACAATAACAGTTCAATAATTCAACGACGCTTCCTGGAAAATATTGTTTATGTCAGCGTCAAACAAAATCCAATATGACTCAACATGTACATAAATTACAAGCGTCATTGGTTTCCGAGAGCAAATCAAACTTTCAGTTTCAATTAACACGGATATTTTACTTACCGTTTCTTGCACAATTAATCCATGGAAATGTTATTCCAAACACAAAATTAAGCAAAAGCACCGTAACTCTCCACATTTTCGTGTAAACTGACTATTTTACGATTGTTAACCTCCGAACTACATTATGATGTCTTGACACACGCGAAGATAACACATTACTAAACTTCAAAGGAGCCGCTGTGTATACAGCCTCGCTTTCGCTGCCGCACGTAAAACCAAGACAGGCAACTCTTATCAGAAAATGTTAACAAAGAACAATGGTTATATTTCTTTGGAAATCACACGTAAAACAAGTATTTATGTCTGTGATTTTGATAAAGCTTCTAAGAAAGCACAATGGTCAGTAAATATCTAAGCGTGTTATTATTCAATAGACTAAAATATATAATAAAACCACAGACATATTAATAAACGGCGCCTAATAAACAGATAGGAAACTTCCTATCTTTAATAGGAAACTTCCTATCTAACCAAAATATCACGTGGCATCTTAACTTTTCCTTTTATCTTCTCTATCAATTATTCACCGATTTTGATGAGAATACATCCAAAAGATTCATAGTGAATAGCAAAATGGTATTATAATAATTTATGTTTATCTTCACAATAAGAAATTGTATAAAAAAATGTTTAAAGTTTAAAATGCCATCAAATCAATGTTTTGACATAGTCAAAGTTTCCATCAAACTCCTTTTTTGCTCTCAATGTAAGAGAAAACAAATACTATCATTGGAAAGAAAATTAAATTTGTGATGGTATTTGGCCTGAATGAAACTTGGATCTATAAAACTCTTCATGATATGTGTGTTTAAAGTTGGGAAATATTTTGTAAAATTTTCGAACTGTGCCACTTGAAATTTACACAATTTTCATATTGTCCAATCTATTTGTTATTAGGTCTGTGCCTCTTCCAGCTATAGATCGTGTATGCTGGGTACTCGTCCAGTAGAATTCAGTTTTGTACTCAACACTGTTAAATAACCTCATAATATCCAATATGTTTTATCACAGACCTAATAACAAATAGATTGGACACTATGAAAATTGTGTAAATTTCAAGTGGCACAGTTCGAAAATTTCACAAAATATTTCCCAACTTTAAACACACATATCATGAAGAGATTTATAGATACACGTTTCATTCAAGCCAAATACCATCACTGAATAATTGAGCGAGAAGATAGAAGGAAAAGTTAAGGTGCCATGTGATATTTTGGTTGCTTTATTGGTTTCCTATCTGTTTATTAATATGTCTGTAGACGAGGCGAAGCCGAGACCAGATATGGATTCTGTCTTCTGGGTACGAGTATTGATTCTGTCTGCTGGGTAGGAGTATTGTACTCAACACTGTAAATGACCTTTTTATTTCACACCTTACTAATATAACCATGCAAACGTTCCACATTTGAATTCCAACTTGATATTTCTGTTATTAATTGAGCAGAGTAAAAACAATACATTTTTCAACATTTATTAACTGAATATAAAACGTAATTTGCAAAAACACACGTAAAGTATCAAAACGGTACTATTTCAATTTCAACAAAATACAATTGTGAGGTAAATCGCGAATGGCTCGTCGATTTTTACTGTTAGAGTCCCATAATACAAATATAGAATATGATTTTTGGACTCCACATCTAATCCCGTAGTACAAATATGGAATATGGATTTTTTGGAACAGTATCTAGAGTATAGCAGTTCATATACTACTTTGAACTTTTATGAAGAAACTACCAACAAACACATTAATAGGTGCACTAAATACAAAACTTTGTTGACAATTCGTTGTTTTTAGAACAAAAATAAAACAAAAGTAAAATTAATAATAATAAAAAAAAAGATTTTATATCTTAATATGTTGGCTCCATTAAAAAGCTGTATTGGGAGGGCCTCATCATCTGATACAAATTTGAATAACACCATTTTCTCATGCAATTGTATGTCTAACAGTGATTTACAGTTTCCTATACAATTTCTCCCCCACCCACACCACAAATTAAATAGACTCGAAATAGGTCCTTAACATTCTTACACATATAGATGTAAAAAACGAACAGGAAAGGCAGCATTCAAGGACGACAGATATGTAAAAAACGAACAGGAAAGGCAGCATTCAAGGACGACAGAGATATACAAATCGAACAGGAAAGGCAGCATTCAAGAACGACAGATATGTAAAAAACGAACAGGAAAGGCAGCATTCAAGGACGACAGAGATATAAAAATCTAACAGGAAAGACAGCATTCAAGGACGACAGATATTTAAAAAACGAACAAGAAAGGCAGCATTTAAGGACGACAGATATGTAAAAATCGAACAGGAAAGGCAACATTCAAGGACGACAGAGATATACAAATCGAACACGAAAAGCAGCATTCAAGGACGACAGTCAACCACAAACACACACAGAAACAAAGAACAAATTAAAAGATAAATAAAAGGTCAGTTTCAAAGACTTTTGATGGTAATGGTAAAATGCTTACAGGTCTATAATTTGAATTGACCAGGGGATCATTCTTCGTAAAAAGAGGAGTGACCTGAGCTTCCTTCAACGTATCTGGAAAAGTGCCTGATACAAATGTAGCATTTACATGTTCAGTGAATCGGGCTACATTGAAGAGTTTTTTTTCCTAACTAACTCTAACCACAGACCTAATAACAAATAGATTGGACACTGCGAAAATTATCTAAATTTCATGAGGCACAGTGAAAAAAAATCACAAATTCTTTCCCAACTTTAAACACACATATCATGAAGAGTATTATAGATACAAGTTTTATTCACAAATCCCATCAAAAATTTAATTTTCTTTGCAATGGTAGTATTTTTTTTCTCTTACATTTAGAACAAAATAGTAGTTTGACAGAAACTTTGACTATGTCAAGACTTTGATTTGTAAGAGAAAAGCGAAAAATGATGACATTTTTAACTTTAAATATCTTTTTTATACATTTTCTTATTTTCAAAATAAACATAACTTATTATAATCCCATTTTGCTATTCATTATGAATCTTTTGAATGTATTCTAATCAAAATCAGTAAATAATTGAGAGAGGAGATAGAAGGAAAAGTTAAGGTGCCATGTGATATTTTGGTTGCTTCCTATCTGTTTATTAATATGTCTGTGCTCTAACTAACATTTTTTAATTTTTTGTTTTTACAGAAATTGTGTCCACTCCAGTAGATCTACCCATTTTTACTTTGCATGTATTTACTATTTTAGAGACAGTAGAAGGATATGTTGGTTTTCTTGTTTAAAAAATGTGTTCTAATATCTTATTGACACTAAGATGACTCTTATGGTTGAAAATAAAATCCTTACGAGAACAATAGTAGTATCTGTTTGATGTTCCCTTTCTTAGAGTGCAGCAGTGTCTATTGGTAGTTCTCAATGCCCTGATGTTACCTTACCTAGAGTGCAGTAGTGTCTGTTGGTAGTTCTCAATGCCCTAATGTTACCTTACTTAGAGTGCAGTAGTGTCTGTTGGTAGTTCTCAATGCCCTAATGTTACCTTACTTAGAGTGCAGCAGTGTCTGTTGGTAGTTCTCAATGCCCTGATGTTACCTTACTTAGAATGCAGTAGTGTCTGTTGGTAGTTCTCAATGCCCTAATGTTACCTTACTTAGAGTGCTGTAGTGTCTGATGGTAGCTAAGAAAGCCCTAATGTTATATTATAATGTATAATGTAGTAAAGGTATTATTAAGGCATTGAGAGCTACCATCAGACACTACTGCATTCTAAGTAAGGACACATTACGGCCTTGAGCGCTACCATCAGGAACTCCTGCACCCTAAGTAAGGTAATATTAGGGCATTGAGAGCTACCATCAGACACTACTGCTCTCTAAGTAAGGACACATTACGGCCTTGAGCGCTACCATCAGGAACTCCTGCACCCTAAGTAAGGTAATATTAGGGCATTGAGAGCTACCATCAGACGCTACTGTTCTCTAAGTTAGAAAACATTACTTACTTAAAGTGCAGTCTGATGGTAGATGTCGATGTCCTAATGTTTCCTTACTCAGAGTGCAGTGGTGTCTGATGGTAGCTCTCAATGTCCTAATGTTTCATTTCTTAAAATACAGTAGTGTCTGATGGTAGCTCTCAATGTACTAATGTTTCCTTACTTAGAGTTCAGTAGTGCCTGAGTGCCTGATGGTAGCTCTTAATGCCCTAATGTTTCCTTAATTAGAGAGCAGAAGTGTCTGATGGTAACTCTCAATGCCCTAATATTACCTTACTTAGGGTGCACGAGTGTCTGATGTTAGCTCGATGTCCTAATGTTTCCTTACATAGAGTGCATTAGTGTCTGATGGTAGCTATAAATGCCCTAATGTTTTCTTACTTAGATAGCAGTAGCGTCTGGTGGTAGCTCTCAACGGCCTAATATTACCTTACTTAGGGCCCTAATGGCAGCGCTCAAGGCCGTAATGTTTCCTTAACTAGAGAGCAGTGTGTCTGATGGCCGCTCTCAGTATCCTACTGTAACGTTAAGTAGGCATCATTAGTATCTGATGGTAGCTATCAATGTCTGAATGACTCGTTACTTAGAATGCAGTAGTGTATGATGTACGAGTAATAGATAGAGTCTGGTCTCAGCTCGTTGGTTTATTTAAACACGAGACCCATCGAGGTGTTTAAATAACCAACGAGCTGAGACAGACTCTTTTTTTTTGTAGCATGATGTACTTAGTAATACTGTGACGTCATAGTGACTGTTCTCTAAATTCCAATATCTGGTAGTTGTAGTACGGTATAGTCACGCCCAGTTAGTTACTCTAAATTAAACGATTTAATGTTCTGCATTCATCCATGCAGCAACTCTGCAGTTCATGGTGAAAAGGTTCTAGGCCCATTTTCCATATTTTATCTCGATGTACATGGAGGATGAGCCTAGCATGTTCATGCCTGTTAGGCGCCATATAATCTTTCATGTGTTGGTGCGCCTTAAAACCCAATTTAATTCAATTCAATTCATCAATGGAAATGTCACCGACCATGCTACAAGGTTGTTATAAATGTCCTAATGTAACCTTACTTAGAGTGCAGTGGTGTCTGGTGGTAGCTCTCAATGTCCTATGTTACGAGAAAAATGTTACAAGAAAGTAAGCAAAACCAGCCACACACAAATATAATTAGCAAATTTATTTACATAAAATATTCACTTACAGAATACACAAATCCAGTTGTTCATTAATATTCAATTTTTGAATTAAGTCCAAATAAAAGTATCCAATGTTCCTTTAATTCGCATTAGTAATTGTCTCTTTAATCCAAAACAGTAAGTGTCTCTTTAATCCAAAACAGTAGGTGTCTCTTTAATTCACATGTTAATTGCCCTTAGTCTAAATTAATTTTCAATATTTCCGATTTAGTCCAAATATCCAATTTCACTGTTATGAATGAGCACAATATGTATTAAATTCTCTCACAATTATATTTTCTAAAAGCGTCCGAATCTAAATTAACTTTAATAAATAATTCTGAAACTGATCTAAATAGAACTCCCAGAGTTTATTGATATACTGTCACAGACTGTTCCTGAAGGCTTTCCCCACTAAAACCGTCCAACAATAATAGTCCAAATGTCATCATAATTTGCATAAAATAGTCCAATGAAAATAGAACACATCATCATCAGTGAATTTGCATAAATAAATGTGCATACATTGTAAACATGCTTACATCTGTACTATTTTAACATTCTTCAAGGCCAAATCAATAATAAACACGCAACAATGCATGTACACTCCGAGACAGTGCAGTAATGTCTGATGGTAGTTCTCAATGCCATAATGTTTCCTTATTTAGAGAACAGTAGTGTCTGATGGTAGTTCTCAATGCCCTGATATGTTCTCACGTAGAGTGCAGTAGTGTATGATGTTAGCTGTCAGTGCCCCGATGTTTCATTACTTAGAGCGCAGTAGTGTCTGATTGTAGTTCTCCATGCCTTAATTTTTCATTACTTAGAGAGCAGTAGTGTCTGATTGTAGCTCTCAATGCCCAAATGTTTCCTTACTTAGACTGCAGTACAGGTGTGATAGTAGTACTCAAATCCCTAATGCTACCCTACTAAAAGTGAAATAATGTCTCATGGTAGCTTTCAATGTCCTAATGTTTTCTTACCTAGAGTGCAGCAGTGCCTGATGGTAGCTCTCAATGTCATAATGTATCCTTACGTAGAGAGCAGTATCTAACGGTAGCTCTCAGTGCCCTTATATTTCCTTACGTAGAGTGCAGTTCTCAATGCCCTAATGTAACCTTACTTACATTGCTGTAATGTCTGATGTATGATGGTAGTTCACATTGCCCTATTATTGCCTTAGTTACAATGCAGTAGTGTGAGCTGTTAGCTCAAAATGCCCTGATGTTTCCTTACTTAGAATGCAGTAGTGTTTGATGGTAGTTCTCAATGCCCTAATGCTTCCTTACTTAGAGAACAGTAGTATCTGATGGTAGTTCTCAATGCCCTAATGCTTTCATACTTAGAGAACAGTAGTGTATGATGGTAGCTTTCAATGCCCAGTTGTTTTCTTACTTAGAATGCAGTAGTGTCTGATGGTAGTTATCAATGCCCTAATGTTACCTTACTTACAGTTCAGTAGTGTCTGATGTCTGAAGTAGTATATAAAGTAGCGTTTCTGATGCAGTTTTTTCATCGGGGGAGTTTTATGCAACGAGTCAGTACATTTGTCGGCCGGCAAGCCAACCGACAAATTTAAAACTCACTGCAACCCCCCGATGAACACCCCACACTCCCCCCAGATACGCTACTTTATATACTACTTATAAATAATTGATAATAACTTGCTACTTTTTTTAATCAACCCCAAATAAAACAACTGTAGATCAGGTAATCAATATTTTTCAAACCCAACACCGCAGATGATTTTGGTCTTAGCTGTTAAACAAAGTTGGAACCCAAGTTTGTATACTACCCGCAAATAATTGATCTTGCTACTTTTTTTGGGAGAGCGCAACTATTTTGGGTGAATCTACTTTTGGCGAAGTTTTTAAATCACACTTTTATGTCTTGAATATCTTTAAACGGTACCCAACTATTGAAATCCTCATTGTAACCTTTCCATTTAATCAATGCTTGTTTCTTTTTGTAATCACGTCGTATTACTTTTTCAATTCTTGATCAGCTTTTAACATTTCCATTTCATAGAAGCTTCCATCAATATTTTGGTTGTTCAAATCTTTTATTTTGTACGTCACAGGATTTGTATATTGAATTTCATCAATAACAAATATTTCTTCGGTCCAATTTGGAGTATAACCTTTTTCAAACGTTCTTGTATATTTGCTAATTCTAACATTGTCTCCTATTTTGAACTTTGGCAAAGCTTTATTAATTTTCATCTTTCCGTACAAGTTGAAATACACTATTCCATTATTTTTCTCATCCGGTGTTTTGTATTATTGAATTTATCAACCATCGCCTGTAGCACATCTAAATATGTATTTGTATTGTTTGCTGTAAAATATTTCCACATCCTCTCTTTCAACGTTCTATTAAATCGTTCAATTACTACAGCTTTTCCGAAATTAAACGTGTGATACATTTTAATATTATTATCATCGAGAATTTGATTAAATGTCTTGTTATAAAACTCCACACCCTGATCAACCCAGAGCAATTTACAGTGTCTTCCTGTGCTTATTATCTTTTGGAAAGCTTTGGTAATTTCTGTACCAGTTTTATTCGGAACAGGTATAACCCAAGCAAATTTTCTAAATACATAAATAACAGTGAGCAGGTAAATGACACCTTTATTATATTTCGAAAACGATTGCATATCAACCAAATCAGCCGACCATATTTTATCTATTTCATTAACAATCACACGGCGTTGATTGAATTTTCTTCGTATAGGTTTACGAAGTTCATCGGCTAGCTTATCAGTCCATCTTAACGCCTTTTCTTGTTTTTTGGCTCTCCAAGTCCTAGTTTATATTTTGCACTAATTACGGGCTTGACTATCAAATTCTTAGCGATTTTTTCTCCAAGTGATTTGGATTTGCTCATTTTCAAACCGGCCAGCATGTTTTTATCACATATTGATTTATTACTAGGACTTTCTTCATAACAGTAATCGTGATCTTTACAAACAGTATCTTATTCATTTGATGGTTCTCCACTGTCAAGCGGATTACCCGGACCACAATATTTATAACCAGGAAGCGTTAACCCCTTTTTGCGTAGCAAAAGAAGCAAAGCTTCATTGGATATCAATATTTCCACCTTGTGCACTTTTAACAAATTGCGTTTTAGTAATACCGCAAGACGCACACGTTGCTTTTTCAGTAATTATCTTTTCTTTCACGCAGTAACTCATATATAATATGATTAGATTAAACTTCGTTTTTCAAAATATGATCGTGTTATTTCATTTTCCGCAGGTTTGTAAGGTTTTAATATTTTATAAAGAATATCGTACATGCTGTTTCCTTCTTGCAACTTTTTAACAAAGTACAGACAGAAATATCTACACAAGACACTCGTTTTATCTTGATACTGAATGGTGTTGTATTTTATGTTGGGTATGTAATTTAAAACTTCTTTTAGTGGACTCAAAGAGAAAGATAAAAATATCGGACAGGGAAAGCAGCATTCAAGGACGACAATCAACCACAAAACACAAAAACAAACACGCAAACAGACAAACGAGAAGGCAAAAGTAATAGCATCACAAACACAAAAGGGTTGACAATAGGGCTACCGCCTTGGAACGGTCAGTGGCAACAAAGGCCACTGGGGGTTTAAACCGGTTTTAGGGTGCACCAAACCTTACACGTAGGTCCGCACTGTACTGCAAACAAGGACTTGAAAATACAATGAAAGAGACAAAAAACAACAGAAAGGGTGGTGAAGACAGGTTTACCGACTTGGAACGGTCAGTAGGCAATAAGGCCTACTGGTTAGCTTGACTCGATTTTATATGCGCACAATCCTCGCTATTATCCTGTCTTCAAATAGACAAGACAGTGTAAACAAAACTACATCCCATCAAAAGGAATTCTCTAACAATAAATTCCACATCCTGAGAAACTAACTAAAGAAACACATTCAAAATAATAAACATCTCAGGATGTATCCAGAATCGTACTGAACAACCATAGTAGTTGCAGCTAAAGAGAAAACCAATCTAGGGTACGACCAGAAAACCCGAGGGACGAAAGCTCATGCACCCACCTCCCTTAGTTGGGGTTTCAGTAGGTACAATCATAGAGTTCCAAGAGGTAGTCCAGTCATCGCACAAGTGAAAAGTGAAGCGTAATGACTGACTGTAGAGGGGTCAATCACTAAACATGCAGTGCGCTGTAAAACCAAAGGATTATATCCTTTTCTGACGAACTTCCTGATTAAATTTAAAAAGTGGTCGTCAGGAAACCCGTCAGACCCCTTTAACTTTCGAAGTTTATAGACCACATCTCCATAAAATGAGGGTTGTGATATGCCTAGTCGCAGAAGTGTTTTAAGGTTGGTGTTGTACTTTTCCAGCAGGCCCTCGTTGCGGCGGTAGAATTTAGAGAAAGATCTACGTAGTTTGTGATAACGAAAACCCTGCTGAAGAAGTTTACTTGTAATAATTTGATTTCGACAATTGAAGTTTATAACATCATTACGCGCTCTAGCAAATCGAATGAGCTGGGAGATATACACCCCGTATGAGGTAGCACGAGATACAACTCCATCCAGGTGTCGATAGTTAACGATGTTAAAATTGAAATCATCTCTCTTATCATAGATTTTAGTATGAATACAATCATTTGAAATCGAGGGATCAAGATCGAGAAATGCTGCTACTGTATTCGAACTGTTGGCTTTATTCAACGTGAGCTCTGGTGGATAAATGTTAGTAACCATACGAGCAAAGAACGGATTATCAATATTGAGTATGTCATCAAGATACCGAGAAGTATTATTAAATGCATCAATAATTTCACCCTGGCTAGCAGGTGACAAACTCAACATAAAATCTCTTTCATAGCAGTACAAAAACAAATCTGCAACAAGTGGCGTACAGTTAGTACCCATAGGCATACCAACAACCTGGCGGTAAATAGTTTTACCGTAACTTATAAAGATGTTATCCAGAAGAAATGATAACGCTCTACAAACATCAGTACAAGTCCACACATTATACTTATCAATGGGGGCGTTAGTAAAGAAAGCCCTGACATTATTACAAGCTATAAAAGTCGTACCTTCTCTAGCAAATGTCTTCTGAATAAGCTGAAACATTTTTTCTTTGATAAGATTATGTGGTAGTGTAGTATACAGTGTAGAAAGGTCGTAGGTGCTTATAGAAGAGGCATGAACATGCTTACACCGTAGTTTGTCAAGAACTTCTCCAGAGTTCTTGATAGACCAAAACAGATTGATTCCTGAGTTCTCGAAGGCCTTTCCGCAATATTTTACAATATGTTCTTTAATCGCGGAAAGTCAGGAAGTCAATAGTTTTGATATATTGGTCGTGGTACATGAACTAGAATTAGCGATAAAACGTGCTTTGTAAGGAATTTTGTGAAGTTTGGGTATCCAGTACATTGTAGGGAGCTTCGTCTGCTTACTAATTACAGAAACCTTTATAGTCTCCATAAAGGTCACATGCTGGGAAACAATGTCCGTCTCCAGCAGAGGTTTAGTCAGATAAGCAAAAGTGCTCGCTAGCTCAGCATTCAAAGTATTGATATAATGTAGTCGTCAAACAATAATTATATTGTTGGAAGCTTTGTCTGCTGGAACTAGAGCAAATTTAGTATGTAAACTCTGAACCTTTTCTCGTCACCGCTAATAAGAGATCCAATTAAAGGAATCCATAGTGATGAGAGCAATCCAAGAAATCCTCCATCTTGTTGTTGATGTCTTGTCAGTTTAATAGGGAAGCAACCTTTTGACTTTATTATCTTTTGTCTTTGCGATGGTGTTAACACACTTGATTTAAGAAGTGCTTGTTTTTTGCCGCTAGGGATAGTTACCATCCCATTTCCGAATAGTTTACCGATTCCAGTACTCGCCAGAACACTCAGTGCTCATGTTGCTAGTGGTCCTAATATCTTTGGAGCGAGTCTAGCAACTGTCGGTAATATATATATTGTTTTAGTTAACAAACCGGCTAATGCTCCCAAAAAGCCTCCATTCTTGGACTGAGATCTCATCTGCGATTTTGATATATTCACATCCAATCCATATCCGTTGGATTTAGCTTTGTTAATATTGTTAATCTGAGTAGCTGTCAACAACAAAGAAAAATCCCCAGTTAGTTGATTATTTTTTAGCCTGAGCTTTAATTCACTTTTGTTTTCATATGCTTTTGCCAGACTTCGTTTCTGGCCATCTGCCAAATCTATCGAATTCTTTACGTAAGTCATATATATTATAAGTTAAATTAAACTATTACCAATTCATTTCCAACAGTATCAATAACTACATCTTCTTCATAGAGAACCAGAGCATAAACTTTATAAGAGTCTCCGTGGGTATATTTAGCTTATATCTCAAACTTGTTTTGGATCAATACTGACTTCATTACCCTTGTAACTTAAATCAAAATATATAATTCCGAAAAGACTTTTAAAATTACCCACATTGAGTAAAGTTCCAGTGTTTTTATCATTTTGTTTGTAAGAATAATTTATAACATCTCTAAATATTCTTATAATATTATTATGGCTGTATTCAGTTTCTGGATAATATACACCGTTTCAAACTTCCAGTCTAGCTGATTGCAAATAGCAAAGAGTATTAGCAGCATTTATTTTAAACGTATCCAAAAGATGAGGATTTTTTGCTTGAGAAGAACTCTTGTCTGACCTTTGCAGATAAACAAAAACATGTTTTGGACTTTTAACACCAGCTGTTATTCTAAATACATATTCGGTTGCTTTGGTACTTCCACCCACTTTCTTGTATCATTTTACGAAGATAAGTCCACTTTGTTGATATCATGTAATTTGACATAACATAAGCCAAACCATCTGAGTTAATAATCTTTTAGGTATCCACAAAACACCACTCGACCATTATCACCAACAGCACCCGACTTGAAAATTAACACACCATCAGCCGCCAGTTGCAAGCTAATCTGAATTTGACTTGGAGGCAGCATGTTTGTTTCCAAACCTTCAAAGAAGGAATATTTATTTAATGGAATTATAGAGTCAACTTTTTGATTAGTTATGATTAAAGCATGACGAATCTCAAATCCTGAATTATAACCAGCTTGACCATTTCGAGATTCTGCCACAGCCGTCGTATCCAAATAAAAGTATTCATTTGTTCCGGTTGTTTTTGCATAATCGTCAGACATTTCAAGCAGGCTTTTCACGTTAACAGATCTATGAAGATTATTTCCATTACTTGCATTTGATCGAGCAATGAAGCTGCATCATTAATTTCATCAGCGGCTGCAAAAGCAGCTCCATCAGCAACCTTGTTTACTTGAAAACTGATTTCAAAAAATGCGTAATGAGATTAATAATTTTACCGGAGAAATCGGTTATGTAAATATTAATACTGTTAATGATCGTTTTGTTTACTCCGCAGAACCCGACTCTTATCGGTTCATCTTTGAAAGGATATGACCTCGTAAGGTCGGCTGTACTTATTTCATAAATAACATCCCCATATGATCCATCAACAAT
Organism: Cyrtodaria siliqua; assembly: GCA_037043455.1. Taxonomy (NCBI): domain Eukaryota; kingdom Metazoa; phylum Mollusca; class Bivalvia; order Adapedonta; family Hiatellidae; genus Cyrtodaria; species Cyrtodaria siliqua. The sequence goes on from JAWPHD010016428.1 coordinate 21,214, forward strand.
AGAATTACTTATCAAATCACAGTGGATATATAAAATATCGATAGAATTTGTTATGTTTGGTACTACTGCCCCAAATTTGGTTTCTCTAATAACCGCGTCTTTGTCAAACCCAATCAAAGTGTGAAAGTTTGATTCCCTGAAATCAAGCATAAAGTCACAGGATGACCTTAGTGGTTGGGCTAACTCAGGAAAGAATCAATGACGGTGAATGCATTTACATAAGTTTAATGCAACTTTTAAAATATGTTTAATATATATACAATTATCTAAAAAAACAAGCGAATACACAAATGAACTCTGAAAAGAATGTTCTCCTGAACGTTTAAGACGTTCTTAGTATTGTTATAAATACTGAATGTCTAAGACACTAAAGTGTTGTTAAAGCTATAACAATGTTGATCTAGCGCGATAACTGTGATGCGCGAGAGCTCATGAAGATGACGATGCGCGAATTCAATGGATGATTGTCATCAAATGCCTTCTGTAAGGGTTGATGACGCGATGCAATGATAGTTAATCTCCACTGAGATTGTGAATGATATTCCTCCAGTGAGGACTGGTAACGGGCCCACCTTGTGTCCCGGGGGTTGTCGTTAGTAAAACCTGGCTGCGCAGGTACGGGGACCGTCTCCACCGCTCGTAACGTTAGTCGTGGAAGCTTAGCTCCACTCCTGGATATCCAAACCTAGATGGCTTACTCCAACCCTGGATGGCTTATATCCTGGATGGCTTAGGCTGTAATTATACATACGTTTTAGATGTCGGTTGACAAACATAACAATCTTGTATAATTATCATTACCCAAACAAATCATTATTCAATCAATATATGCAAGCTGTACTAATGAGGAGTAGCAATGTATACATATTCTACAACGCCATATGTACGCTATGTACGTCGCTGTTAATCAATGCCCCTAATACATGTAATATAAACATGATCAAATTACTCATATATTACACTCACTGAGTTATGCATGCACGCATTTATTCTTGTCACTCATCTCATTGTTAACTAATGTTGACAATCGTGTATTACAATCACCGAGTTATACGCCAACGTTAACTAATGCACCTAATATCCACTGTTATCAAATTAATATTGTTTTACAATTAATGATCAATTACAATAATTACATCTAATAAAGTAACTTCAAAATCATATGCTAGTCTAAAGTTATGTTTGAGAAACATCAATGCTAACCGGATGTCGTAACCGCCAAACAAGATGGCGCCGCCCACTGAATACAAATATACGATAAAAGTTTAATAAAATTACTAACCACATGTTGCCTGTGAAATTTGCCGTCCAATCTCTGTTCCAACAAAGTACTATCGATGATCCCGGCGATAGCTAGAAGACAATGGGTTTTATAGCAAACATTACGCCCAAATCATTATTTGCCCCGTTCAGCCCGTGACAAACGTGGCTAAATCTACAGTATTGAATCTACACGCGAGGCCCTTATACAATTTTGCCGTTTAAGGAAAATATACCTATACGTTTACATGCATTAGCACAAAACTAAACTTATGACACGGCCTCTCTGGCGGCCACTTAAAATGTGCACGCTTTTACGTGTTACATGAATAGATCAAGAATATTGTGAAATTGTTTCAACTCAACAATAGATTTTGGGTGTAACCGATACAAGAGCTATATGCGACCAGTACGCTCTACCCGTGACATTTTGTGACAACATCTCCCCACTTAAAGAAAGTGCTACACTTTTAAAATTCAACAAAATGATAACTTAATATTTACACGTTAAGAAACTATTAATTCTTCTGAGCAAACGAGCGACAACACGTACAAGCTGATCGCTCAATCGCTTGAGTATGTTAACTATTACCACTGCAGTTATAACCTAACTATAACATGTAATTACAATTTCAACACTATTCTACAATTGTACACTACCCTGTCGTAACATATACTACTATTGTACAATACACTGCAATACACTATTGTATTAAACCGGTCATTATGTGCGGCGACTTAAATAGTCTGCCCCAATATTGTCCTTTCCACGGTCTATTACACCGACTTTACGGTTACTAATAACACTACTTCCTGTCACTACAAGAACTCCAACTTTACACATTGCATCCATCGCATTACCAGTATACTGTTTGCGAAATGGCGTAGGGTCTCTCGTTTCCCTAATCGGCTTTGCTAAAATGTGCTTAAAGCTACACTGCACTACATCTGTTGGTCTCGACTTATCGGACAGAACAGTACTACACTCAGAGTCTAAACGACTTACCTCTCGTTTCTCTGCTACACTAAGCATGCCCGATATGTCTACATCGGCTGCTGTCTCCCTACCTACACTAGTGGGAAAATACATGGGACGAGTGTCCTCACTACTGTCTTCCTCACTATCCTCAATAACTGCAACATTAACTACGGTTAACACCCCTTGTTGCACATTATCGGTTCTACTGATATACTCTTTCAGCATATTCGCATGAAAGGTCTTTAACTTTCCGTTTATCTCGATACGGTAATCCATAGTGTTCACTATCCCTCTAACGTAAAACGGACCTTTCCATTGTAATAACAACTTGTTATTGTCGGTCGGGAGTAACAGTAACACCTGGTCATCTATCTTAAACTTCCTAGCTCTAGCTTTTTGGTCATAGTACCGTTTATACTTGGTACTTGCCTTAACTAACTGACTTTGAGCTATCTTACAAGTCTCCTCTAGTTTCTCCTTCAGATCTAAAACATACTGATATGTAGTCTTAACCTCATCACTATCTACTTCACCTGCCCACATCTCTCTAAGAATCCTCATGGGACCTCTAACTGACCTACCGTACAATAACTCAAACGGAGAAAATCCTAAACTCTCTTGTGGAACCTCTCTAAATGCAAACAATAAAGCATTGAGATACTTGTCCCAATCTTTGGGTCTCTCGGTACACATACGCCGTAACATTTGCTTTAACGTCCCGTTAAATCGTTCGACTAACCCGTTACACATAGGGTGATATGGTGTTGTCATGATTGGACGCAAAGACAATAACCTGCTTACTTCAGCCATAAGTTCTGACGTAAACTGTGACCCACAATCAGTCAGCATTTCCTCTGGTACACCTAGCCTACTGAACATATCAACTAATGCCTCAGCTACTCTCTCAGTTTCAATTGAGGGCAATGCTACTGCCTCCGGATACCTAGTTGCATAGTCTACCATGGTTAAAATGTACCTATTTTTCCTATCCGACACTGGAAAAATTGGTCCAACTATGTCTACGGCTACCCGCTTAAATGGTGTATCTATCAGTGGCATCTGACCTAAATGTACTTTGGTCACTCGACCTTTTGGTACTGTCCTTTGGCATACATCGCAGGACCTACAATACCTAGTTACATCTCCACTAACGCCTGGCCAATAAAATTCTGCCAATACTCTATCTGACGTTTTCTTTACGCCTAAATGACCTCCCATAATCGACTCATGAGCTACCTTAAGCACTGTCGTTCTATACTGGGTAGGTACCACTAATTGGTGAAACTGTCTACTACCGCTATCTTCAAATTCTCTGTACAATAACCTATTCTTATGTACAAACTTACAACTACCGGACCCTTTACACTTCTTCACTACCCCATCCTTGGCCTTCACTTTACAAGGACCTAATGACTCGTCTTGAGTTTGTGCTTCTATAAACTCCGCTTTAGATATGTCTCCTACGGCTGCAGGAACCTTTAATTTTCTATAAGCCTGAGCTTGCTTCTGAACCTGCGCTCTAGTCTCTACGGCATTACTTATGCTACTTCTAAAATCGGACATTACCGGAAGTGCTGAACCATCTATGTTCCCTATCGTTAAATCATACATCGGGTCGTCCATACATAGTGCCTCTGTAGTCCCTTTAAAGAAAGGTGTATCTACATCTATTCTCGCTATTGGCACGTGCTCTACCGACTTATTTAACAACATACACGGTGACTGTTTACCTACCAACTGGTCATCCGTAACTAAACTACGCCTAACTACCACACCTGTACAACCTGTATCCCTCATTACAATTACGTCCGTGCCGTTCACTCTACCATCTGCCGTTGGGAGATTTGCATACGGAAAGAGACATGTTCCGATCTTCGCCATTACACCATCCGCTTTAACACAACAGCTACTACTCTCTGTTTTAATAACCGGACTATTACTACCTCTGCCTCTACCTCTACCTCGGTTTTGACCACCTCTACCTCTACCGAAATTCCATGGGTTGTTAAAACCTTGGTTCTGACTCCCTACATTGTTGTCCACTCTACTATTTTCACTAAAATTGTCTACGACAGCGGACACTTTCACCGCTTTCCTACACTCATGTGAAGCATGATTCCCATTACAGTGACGACAACGAATAAAAGGTCTACCTATGTTACCACTATTGCTACCTCCTCTAGCACCCATCGAACTACCACCACCTCTATAGTTTCCACTCTGGCCTTTCTGTTTATGATCGTCCCCTTGCCTATCTCTAAAAGTTCTGTCTTTCGACACTACATTATGAGCTCCACCTCTAGCCTCGGCAAACTGATCTGCTTGTGTTGCCATTTCTCCTACACTAGTTAGTTTTCTTTCTTTAAGAAATAAGAACAGATCTCTACTACAAACATTGAATAGCTGGTCCCGCAACAAGAAATCTATGAGGCCCTGATAAGTCTGCGCTACCTTCCCTAACTCTAACCACCTATCTAAGTAATTTCTAGATCTACTAATGAACTGAATAAATGACTCGCCTTTCTCAGGCAGACAAGCTCTAAACCGCTTTCTAAAACCTTCTTCAGTTAACTCAAATCTCTTTAAAAGAGCATCCTTTAACTTGTCATAGTCAAGAGCATCTAAACTAGGTAATCTAGAAAATACATCTAAGGCCTTGCCTCTCAATAACGCACTTAAATGAACTGCCCACTTATCTTTGGTCCATTCCTGTAACTCAGCATAACGCTCGAACCGTAACAAGTAACTGTCCATGTTATCTTTGTCAGCATCAAAGTATGGTAACTTCGAACCTTTTAACTTCCCAGAATAACTATCTTTCCCTACAGTTCCACTGTCCTTACTATGTGTCTTAGCTGCTTCCAACTCTAAAGCTAACTTATGATCAAACTCCTTTTGCTCCCTTTCCATTATCATCTTAGCCTTAGCTAGTCTACCATCTGTTTCGAACCTCTCATGTTCTAACTCTTGCTTCTCCCTTACTATTCTACTTTCTAATTCTAACTTCTCTTTAGCTAACCTATCTTCTAATTCTAACTTCTCTGTGGCTAGTCTACTTTCTTCATCTCGCTTCTCTTTAACCAATCTACTTTCGAATTCTAGCTTCTCTTTAACTAGTCTACCTTCTACTTCTAACCTATCTTTCTCAGCATCTAGCTTCTCTTTAGCTAATCTACTTTCTAATTCTAGCTTATCTTTAACTAGTCTACCTTCTACTTCTAACCTATCTTTCTCAGCATCTAGCTTCTCTTTAGCTAGTCTACTTTCTTCATCTCTTTCCTGCTTTGCTAATTCTCTTTCCTTAAGTCCAAATTCCCTTTCCCTAGCCTGTTCGTCTTTAACAAAGTTTCTAAGCTCCTCTCCAGCATACCCTAACTCCTTTCCCATTTCCGTAAGATCCTTTATGGACGTCATGTCTATGGACATTGTGGACTACTAACTACAATAATTACAATACACACGTCACTAATAATTCTACTCACTTAACTACTAATGGTAAGTCACTGTGTCCTCAGTAAATACCTGGGCATCATCATCGGACAAGTTACATACACATTAGTACTAGCGCTAACTACTAACGATTATGTGTAGATAGTATCTAGCTTCCACAAAACATATGCACTACATAAAATATCTTAATTTGATATTGGACATAAACCTTAAACAATCATCGAAATGTGTAGTACATGTACATGTATATTTACTTCTCCCATCAATATAAGTATACTCGAGTGTCACAACATGAGTAGAACGTCTTGTTCGCCAACCTAATTGGATACTATATGTATATCAAGGGAGGTAAAAACAAACACCCAAATTATTGAGCAAAAGTGCCTCAGACCCACTCGTGTAGACCACTGCGACCTCGCGCCAAGGAAAGAACGGACAAAACAACAGTTTGGACTCACCCTACCCTTGTCGTGTCTTGACTTCCAAGCTGTGGCCGTGATCGTCGACAGTCGCCTTGATGGATCAGAGGGTGGTACACAATTCTAAAATAATAAGTAGAGATTTAGTATATCATAATAAAGATCACTTATTGATTCTTTCCCTCCGTAGTCGCCCAAAATCCCACTACTCTGAAAACCAGTTGTCACAGGATGACCTTAGTGGTTGGGCTAACTCAGGAAAGAATCAATGACGGTGAATGCATTTACATAAGTTTAATGCAACTTTTAAAATATGTTTAATATATATACAATTATCTAAAAAAACAAGCGAATACACAAATGAACTCTGAAAAGAATGTTCTCCTGAACGTTTAAGACGTTCTTAGTATTGTTATAAATACTGAATGTCTAAGACACTAAAGTGTTGTTAAAGCTATAACAATGTTGATCTAGCGCGATAACTGTGATGCGCGAGAGCTCATGAAGATGACGATGCGCGAATTCAATGGATGATTGTCATCAAATGCCTTCTGTAAGGGTTGATGACGCGATGCAATGATAGTTAATCTCCACTGAGATTGTGAATGATATTCCTCCAGTGAGGACTGGTAACGGGCCCACCTTGTGTCCCGGGGGTTGTCGTTAGTAAAACCTGGCTGCGCAGGTACGGGGACCGTCTCCACCGCTCGTAACGTTAGTCGTGGAAGCTTAGCTCCACTCCTGGATATCCAAACCTAGATGGCTTACTCCAACCCTGGATGGCTTATATCCTGGATGGCTTAGGCTGTAATTATACATACGTTTTAGATGTCGGTTGACAAACATAACAATCTTGTATAATTATCATTACCCAAACAAATCATTATTCAATCAATATATGCAAGCTGTACTAATGAGGAGTAGCAATGTATACATATTCTACAACGCCATATGTACGCTATGTACGTCGCTGTTAATCAATGCCCCTAATACATGTAATATAAACATGATCAAATTACTCATATATTACACTCACTGAGTTATGCATGCACGCATTTATTCTTGTCACTCATCTCATTGTTAACTAATGTTGACAATCGTGTATTACAATCACCGAGTTATACGCCAACGTTAACTAATGCACCTAATATCCACTGTTATCAAATTAATAGTGTTTTACAATTAATGATAAATTACAATAATTACATCTAATAAAGTAACTTCAAAATCATATGCTAGTCTAAAGTTATGTTTGAGAAACATCAATGCTAACCGGATGTCGTAACCGCCAAACAAGATGGCGCCGCCCACTGAATACAAATATACGATAAAAGTTTAATAAAATTACTAACCACATGTTGCCTGTGAAATTTGCCGTCCAATCTCTGTTCCAACAAAGTACTATCGATGATCCCGGCGATAGCTAGAAGACAATGGGTTTTATAGCAAACATTACGCCCAAATCATTATTTGCCCCGTTCAGCCCGTGACAAACGTGGCTAAATCTACAGTATTGAATCTACACGCGAGGCCCTTATACAATTTTGCCGTTTAAGGAAAATATACCTATACGTTTACATGCATTAGCGCAAAACTAAACTTATGACACGGCCTCTCTGGCGGCCACTTAAAATGTGCACGCTTTTACGTGTTACATGAATAGATCAAGAATATTGTGAAATTGTTTCAACTCAACAATAGATTTTGGGTGTAACCGATACAAGAGCTATATGCGACCAGTACGCTCTACCCGTGACATTTTGTGACAGTTATTATGAATGGTAACTAAGCATTTGAAACTTGACAAATCAAATTCAATTCTTATCGGGACAGGTGAGTCAACAGTCAAATCACCGTTTACAGTCAATGTTTCTTTTATATAATTATCAATATCAGCATAACTGTAATTTCCATTTGTAAAAATAATTTCTTTTGGATCTTTATCTTTTCCATTGTGATACCTTATCACTTTGTTATTAAAATCCTCGCTAATATTATACCATGAGTAAGTCATAGAATTAATCTTATCGAGTCCAATACCATACTGTTTGTTCTTATCTAACATCAATGGTCTATCAAATACGGTTGTAAAATTACTCGGTGTATTTGAGCTATTAATTATTGAAGCTCTTTCTGATGATAATACAATGTTTTGTTCCATATAACATAAGTAGATACAATTAATCAACTACATAAAACAGCTTAAAACTCGATTTTTCAAAATTAAAAACATGAGTTGTGTTACTTTGTATAATTGGACTGAAAATTAATGCCCTATTTTTTTTGTGAGATATAATTTGAATGCTTCTTTTAGCGTTTGTTTGCCGTTTTCTTCTATTGTTGGATATAATAACGTGTTTTGTAGCATGGTCAGTGTCATTTCCTTTGATGAATGCAGAGTGTTAAATCGTTTAATTTAGGGTAACTAAAGGGGCGTGGCTTTACCGTGCTACAACTACCGGATATTGGAATTTAGAGTACGGTCACTATGACGTCACAGTGTTACTAAGTACACCATGCTACAAAAAAGATAGAGTCTGTCTCAGCTCGTTGGTTATTTAAACACCTCGATGGGCTACGCCCATCTCGGTGTTTAAATAAGCCAACTCGCTGAGACCAGACTCTATCTATTACTTGTTCTTCTGTATTATTATTAAGAAGAAATTGTATTGCGTATAAGTAAAGTTTATTTCAAATACATAACTTCCAGATTTCTCAACAAATAGTCCAGCAACAACATCATCCATAGAAAAATATTCTTTGCTTTTTATAAATGGATTGGTTATAAAAGCAAACGCATCGAGAAAACATTTACGATTAGTTCCTTCAAGTGTTTTTTTTTGTGTTGGATGCGATACAAAATTTGTTCTCATTCCACCAAAGGAGTCAACAAAGGTATCTTGTATAACGCTTATTCCGTCTATTGTTGCTTCAAACATTATAATCCGACTTGCATAGTCCACTTTTGCTTTCAACTCATCAATTATACCAAGAAGTGCTGTGTGAGGACTATCAGACTTTTGATTAAACTGTTTCAATGAAGCTATTTCATCATCAAAAGCTTTCCTCCTTTCATCCTGGGCAGCTTTCAATTGCTTCGAAACATCATCAATAGTAGTCAAGAGTTCATTTTTGTCAACCATTTTCTCATTTAATTTTGCATAATTCTGTCCTAATGCACCTTTGAGAACAGTTATTTCATTATCAAAAGCTTTTTGTTTTACATCCTGGGCAGCTTTATCAACCATTTTGCTCAAAGCAGTTGTTAGCGATTTGCTGTCAACCTTTTTCTTTTTGATGTCTTCAAACTCTTTGTTGATATCATCAACGTTAGTGTTTATCTGTTCGTTTGTTATTTTAATTTGAGTTATTTCGGTAGTAAAAGCAGTTCTCATTTGTGTTGTAGCATCAGCAATAGCAGCTTTAAGTTCATTGTTATCAACCATTTGTTTATTGATTACTTTAATTCGCTCGTTAATACTGCCAACACCAACTTGTATTTTTTCGCCTAACTTTTTATAGAGCTCGCTATCATCTTCCAATCCATCTTCTTTTTTTTCTAACTCTTTTAAAGCATCACCCATAAGTTTTATTTCATCTTACAAACCGTTTTGAATTTCAATCATTTTTTCACGGTTTGTTTGTAATTGCTTTTGTATCAGACTTATTGTCGCCAACATCTGTTGTCAATTTTTTACCATGTCTGGAATTTTATCAATACTATAATCACGTATGAGTTTTGTTATTCTTCTTTGAGTAAATGTTGCTACATCGTCTGCTTTTTCTGGATTACCAACATTAGTAATTCTATTTTTATCCATGTTGAGATCACTTCTCAGAATATTTTCCTGATTTTTACCCTTGTGAAGATAATTAACCAGGTGTTTATGTTTCGCATACTCAGACAGCACAATACCAAAATTTGTAATATTAACACTGCCAGTAGTAACTTCCTCGCTTCCAAGATCGTTAAAAAGTCCCATTAATATGATTAGATTAAATTTCACCGTTGAAGTTACGTCTTACTAACTTCCTCGGACGATCGAGATATAGAAAATCGTACTGTTTGCCAGTTGCTTTTCTGTACTGCTCTTTGCTAACACCCTGCTCGTCGGAAAGCATACCCAGCTCACGATTAACTGGAGTCGCGAAGAAGACGAAATGAGAACAGTTCAAACGAATGTCTTTGGGAGTTTTGTAATAAGATTGTAAATCACGCAACAATTCTTATGCCTGCCTTGGATGAAATAATCGACACTATCATTTTGGTTGCGATCGCAAACATAATCATCAAAAATAGCTATCTTTTGAGTATCAGAATTCAAATCATTCTCAGGGATAACTTATCATTTGAACACTCCAGTATATCTTCGACCAGAATTTTATTATTTTTTGCTATCTTTTCAAGTTTTTGCGACAAGACTTTATACTTTGCCTGTTCCAAGTTTTTAGCAAATAAATCTTGTCGTAGTAAACCAAAGGTTTTAACAACATGTGAACTAATGTGTTTGTCTTGCCAGATCCTGAATTACCGCATACAAGCATCCTAAAACAACAGTCCGGCATGAAGTTCCATATCTGTTTGAAATTACCGTTGTCTGTTTTCATGTCATAGTTTGGAATTTCCATTTTAATAATATACTTGGATAATATTATCTAACCTACTAGTATAATGTCTAAAGTTTATTGCGGAATAAAAACAATCCCATCTGGGAAAAACTCGGAACAGAGGAAGAATGTTTCACAACTAATCAAGTCAGATATCATGGATTAAAAAAGATATTTAAGAAACTGCCTGAACCAAAAGAAGCGTCAACAGCACTACCAAGAAAACTAAAAAGTCCAGGAAATATAAAAAGAAACAAACTAGACGTTCAGATTTTCATTATGTCGTCTCTTGCAGATTTAAATGGACTTAGAAGAAAACTTGCTGCTGCCAAGACCCAAAATGACAAAGATATCCTTATACAAAAAACTGCAGAAGCAAACAAATTATTAGAACAGGCCAGGAAAAGACTGGCGATATTTTCACAATCACCCAGCAAGACTGCTAAAAAACCACCAGTCAAGAGTGCTAAAAAACCAACGAGCGAGGCTGCTAAGTAAGCAACGAAGAAAGCAACTAAGAAATACGTCATGCATGTTTTACAACTTAGCTTATTTTATTTTATTTTTTATCTAACCTTATAGTATACATGTCTTTGTTAAAGTGGAAAGAATTAGCAGATAAAATGCAAACATCGAGTAATCTTGTCAAAGAGTACGAGAATAAAGTTATTCAGAAAAGACTAGAAAAAGGAGCTAGTCGCGATTTATACAAAGAAATATTTAAAGCTACTCTTCCAGAAACAAGACAGCAATTAGCCACTCTTCCAAGAGCTATAGGTGAGGAAGCACAAGAGTATCGCAAATATGAAGGGTTGCCCCAATTATTTCATGAAAAATGTGATAAAGCAAGATCAGATGCAAAACGCGTGGCATTAATTCAGGGTGATTTGGATGCTGGTATTGATAAAGCGGTGATGGAATCATATGGCATCCCATTACCATCACAGATAGTTGAAGGAGAATATGAACATAATGCAAAATACGCACTTGAAAAGCTTTCTGTCATATTCTATCATATTGGACAGGGCAAAGCTTGCCTAACGAAACGAATAAATAAAGAAAAAGACTCATTGAAAAAAGAAACATATGAACAGGAAAAATATCAACTACAAAAAGATACAGGTGAATTGAATAAGTATAGAAATAGAATTCAGGCAATACTTGAGAATAGTGAAGTCTTTTTTTGTGGGGAAGGATTACAACAAAAAAGACATTCTTACAAAGTCAGCAAAGATGGCCAGTATGGTGTGTTACAAATTGATATACCTAATCTTGTTGGTCACCACAAACTTATTGCTAGACAAGGAAAAACAGTTGTGCTAGATTTGAAAGTGGATGATGATTTTATTGATTTGGTGACATAGCGTTATAACAATGGAAAAGCATACTCGAAGCTATCTCAAAATGCATTCAAGGAACTGACAGAATTATCTGGTTTGCCAATTCATAAAAGTTCTTTAAAGTACAAGAAGATTTTAGGAGGTTGTTTAGAATATTACAATAGTCCCGATGATTTGGTTAATGATCTGGAGTTAGTATGTGGAAGTATTAAATCTGGAAATAATAGTTCTCAATGCCCTAATGTTTCCTTACTTAGAGTGCAGTGTCTGATGTCTGATTGTAGTTCTGAATGTCCTTATGCTTCCGTACTTAGAGTGCAGTATATAGTAGCTGCATTTCTTAATGCCCTAATGTTTCCTTACTTAGAGTGCAGTAGTGTCTGATGTCTGATGGTGGTTCTGAATGTCCTTATGCTTCCGTACTTGGAGTGAAGTAGTAGCTGCAGTTCTCAATGCCCTAATGTTTCCTTACTTAGAGTTCAGTGTCTGTTGTCTGATGGTAGTTCTGAACGTCCTTATGCTTCCGTACTTAGAGTGCAGTAGTAGCTGCAGTTCTCAATGCCCTAATGTTTCCTTACTTAGAGTGCAGTAGTGTCTGATGGCAGTTCGCAATGCCCTTATGTTACCTTACTTAGAATGCGACCACGGTCGGCTAAACCACAGTGTTTTCCTCTTGTGTACTTTTTGCATATTATACCCCGCTTGCAATCACACTTTTATCAACGGACAACCTTGTGATTTAAAACATGTGAGAAAATGTGCCCTAACTCTACCCGAACGTTTAGAGGTAGAAAAGTAAACATTGTTAGTTTGGATCCAAAAATATACATTAAAAATAGTCATTTTTGGGCGTTATGCAGTCTCACGTGACAATTCTCATTTTTCAGCAGTCTATGCTTTGATGTGTGTGTGTGTAATTCTAAGGTTTATAGTCCGTCCGCCAACGAACACGTCAAGGTATACCTGACGCGATGGGCACAATAGAGTCTGGACTTTTTTTCTATGTTTTGATACATACAGTTTTGAAGATCTGTTTGTTTGTATCATATAGGAAAATTGGTTATTAAAGGATTGTTACCAATATGAATAAAATAGGTGAAAATTCACAGGATTTATCGAAAAAGAAAGAGAGCTATACTTTCTTTTGATTTTGTTAATTCTAAAATACCCTTTATGTTATATGCACAGAACTATGGGTAAACACTTAGCATCCTTGAATATTTATTTTTGATTGAATATATGAAGTAAACCAACATTGTTATAATGCAAAACCTATACAAAATGTCAGTGCTAAAGCCTATTATCTTTTCATTAAAACGTGACACAGAAAACTTGTAGTGTCCATAACCATTGTATTTATTTTTGCTTTTAGGATACTGACAACTCGATCTTATATTACTTGTGCATATAAGTGTCGGGTCAAAGGTTGGAATAACAGGAACACCTTTGAAAAAAACATGTTAACTTAAATTCGTTAGTTAAAACCTGGTTACGGACACTACAAAACGCATAACCAGAACAAGTATATCAAAGGTCATATGTTATTATTTTCTGATTTATTAATATACTTGGAAACATTTCATGTCATCTCATTTGCATCAACTTTAAGACTTTTATCTAAAAAAAACAACAAGAAGGTCAAGAGGGCCTGTGGACGCTCTACTGGCTAAAAAGGCTCTTATAATTAAGGTTGTCGTCCTAAAATTCCCATCAGTACTTCTTTTAAACTAGAAGGCCCAGTTATAAAGTTCCAGATATTTTATTTGACCAACACCAATGTCAATTCAAAAACATATTAAATTAATGTCATTAACAGTGGGGGATGCATGTTGTTGCGGAGAACGAACGTGACCTATATTTCGTCAAAAGTAGGTCCAGGCCAAGGAACATTCTGGTGAGTTCGGCTCAACCCGGGGCTAGAGGGCGTGTACCTGTGGTAGCAAGCACTTTTCACTACCGTTCATGAACTCAAACCGAGACTGCAATATTTTTTGTATTTATCGTGTTCAACGATTTTCAAATTTCTCCGTTCATACTTTTTTATATATCACAGTAGCGTTGCCTGTGTAGTATGGCGGCGGTAAAACGTCTTCACATGCTTGCAGTCAGAACTGTTATTCATTCCGATCTTTGGAGATCTTTAGATCTTTGGAGATCTTTACATATATCGGTGGTACATTCTCAAATACTTCTTTTGGGTTCTTACTTGAATTTCGAATAGGTGGTTCCACTACTCCAGCCTTTAAAGGCTCTGAATATTGTTTAATCACCCTTAGAATATGTTGCTTGCTTTTTAATTTAGTCTTTTGACTGTTACCTGTGATACGCAGTCTTCAAAGCCTCTGCAAATTCCATTTTGTTTATTTCGCCCATTGTTTTCTCGATTAGGGCAACGCGTTTTGTTAGAAACTGGGACCATACAGCGTTGGCCATGGAATGGTGTGAAAATACCGCATTGAAGTTCGTATGCTTCGAGATGGCTTAAATTTATGTACTATTGGCATTTTTAATTTTGAGTTCTGCTCCACCCGGAGCTAGAGAGCGTGAACGATAGCAAGTACTTTTCACTATCGTTCATGAACAGTCTCAATCAAACCGAGACTGCAATATGTTTTGTAATTATCGTGTTCAACAATTTCCAAATTGTTTGGTAAAAATCCTGCGAGAAAAGCAAGATACGCATGTCGCAGCAGAGACGGGACATATATTTTGCTAAATATGATGCATGATGTTAAATGCATATAAGGAACATTCTGGTGAAGTTTGGTGAAAATCCTGCGGGAAAAAATGCAAGATACGCATGTCGTAGCGGAGGCCGGACATGACCTAAATTGTGTCGAAAGTACGTCACAGCAACCACAAATATTGCACATGAGGAAAGTGCATAAAAGGAACATCTTGGAGTAAGTTGGTGAAAATCCTGCAAGAATGAGGCGAGATATACATGTCATTAACAGTGGGGGATGCATGTTGTTGCAGAGACCGGACGTGACCTATGTTTCGTCGAAAGTAGGTCACAGCCACTCGAAAATGTGCACATCATGTTATATGCATATAAGGAACATTCTGGTGAGGTTTGGTTAAAATCCTGCGAGATAAAAGCAAGATATGTATATCGCAGCAGACGTGACCTATATTTTGTCAAAGTACGTCACGGTGACTTTGAAATTTTGCACATGAAGTTAGATACATATAAGGACATTCTGGTGAAGCTTGGTTAAAATCCTGAAAGAAAGAAGTTAGATAAGCATGTCATAGCGGAGACCGTACATGACCTATATTTTGTGAAAATTAGGTCACATCGACCAGAACTTCTGCACATGATGTTAGATGCATATAAGGAACATTCAGGTGGTTTGGTGAAAATTCTGTAAGAAAGAAGCAATATAAACATATTATAGCAGAGACCGGAAATGACCTATATTTCGTCGAAAGTCGGTCACAACAATCCAAAGTTTGCACATGATGTTAAATGCATATAAGGAACATATCCTGGTGACGTTTGGTGAACATCCTGCATGAAAGAAGATAAATACACATGTCTTAGAGGAGACCGGAAGTGACATATATTTCGTCAAAAGTAGGTCACAGCAACCAGAAATTGTGCATGTGATGTTGGATCCATATAATGAACATTTTGATAGAGTTTGGTGAAAATCCTTCATTTAAAGACATCACACCAGAATCAAAAGATCACGGACATTTTTCAGCTAGAGACGATCACAAATTTGTTAATCCTCTACTGTGAAAAATATTTATTGAGGCCCTGACATAATTTTATATAAGACTACAATGTGCAATTTTTCTTACAATTGCTAAATGTTCATTTTATTGTTTGGACTAGAAACATTAAAACACTGGCAGATTAAATAGGTTAATTCTGCAAATTCAATACTAAAAATATTGAAATTAAATCATATAGGTACTGTTACACATACAATTTAGAAATAATTAAATCGGATTTAAAATTGTTTGTCGAGGCCTCATAATATAACGGTACATACCAATCTCCAATTTTGCATGAAATTCTCGTACTCCTCACAATGCATGAAAAAAACAATCAGAATTATGCCCCCACTATTTCTGTAGGATGGATTAGGCTGGTGGGATGTCTTAAAGAAGAAAATATCAGAAATGAAAATCAGACGCACGGACTAACGAACGGATGGACGAACACATGGACGACATTTTGATCTTTACGTCGAGATCCGTAAACGGGTACAACAAAAACTGCGATACCTTACTCATAACAAAGTTACTGAGCAGAAACCATTTTTATTTCTATTTTTAGTAACATTGACTTTGACCTTGAGCCACAGTGACCTTGACCCCAGTAGCCCAAACGCAATCTCAAGCTTCCTTTCTATATACGTTACATACTCTGCAAGTTTCATTGCTATACCTCATTCCTAGGAAAACTTACTGAGCAGAAACCACTTTTCTATTTTTAGTAACAGTGACCTTGAACCCAGTTACACCAGTTTCAATCCCAACCTTCCTTTCCACAGAAGCTACACACACAGCAAATTCCGTCACAATATCTCGTCCAAACAAATGTTATTAAGCGAAAACCATTTTTCTATTTTTAGTAACAGCGACCTTGACCATGACCCCAGTGGCCCCAAACGCAATCCCGATCCTCCTTTCTTTATAAGCTACATACACTGCACTTTTCATTGCAATATCTCATTCCTGACAAAAGTTATTGAGCAGACACCATTTTTTCTATTTTAAGTAATGTCAGTGACCCTGCCCTTTATCCCAGTGGCTCCAAATGCAACTCCGACCTTCCATTCCATATAAACTATCTACCCTGCAAGTTTCATTGCAATACCTCATTCCTAACAAAAGTTATTGAGCGGAAACCATGAATTTGACCCAATTCCAAATATATATGCTGCATAAGGAAAAAAATAATATCAAAGGCCATGACTCTGGTGTTACTTGTCCAATCTGGCTGATTTTCGAGCTCGTCCTTGCTTTTCTTGATATCAACAATCTGGTACAGTTTGAAAAAGATCGGATGAAAAATTAAGGCACTATCGTATGGATTACTATCGTGTTAACGAGGCCAAATTATAGCATATTTCAGAAAATCAATTGCAATAACTCCCGTGTTACCTGTCCGATCTGGCTGGTTTTTGAACTCGTCCGAGCTGTCACTAATATTAACAATCCGGTAACGATTGGTAAAGATCGGATGAAAAATGAAGATGCTAGAGTGTTGACATCAAAAAGTTAACAAATTATTCAATAATTCAATGGCCATACCTCCGGTGTTACTGGTCCGATCTGGCTGGTTTTCGAACTTTTCTGAGCTTTCATTTTGATATTAACAATATGGTAAAGTTTAGTAAAAATCAGATGAAAAATGAAGGTGCTGGAGCGCAGACACCAAAAAGTTAACGGACGGACGGACGACGGACATCAGACCATGACATAAGCCCTATGGCCAGGAGAGCTGAAAATATGAAAAATGTAATGTTGCAATATTTTTATCATGCACTTTGCGTCATAAAATATGCCATACTGAAAATTAGAATAATCACTCCCTGCATTCAAACATGAATGCGGTCAATGCGTTCCAATGACTCTGTCTTTTGTTTTGATGTTCTAAATGGAAAGAAGGGACACTGAATGATGGAACAAGAAGAAGAAACAGTGCCTGGCATTATAAATGATATGTGTGTGTATATACGAAACTCTAATTTCTCTCGACACCTAAACTAGACTTATGTCGTTTGAGCGTCTATTACGGTCATATCAGAAAAATAATAATTCTGTATTCTGAAGTTTATCCTAACATAAAATGTGTAATAAAATACCCATTTAGTGTGTTTCAGCCTGACATTTACTCAATCGCAGTTTGGTGAAGAAATGAAGATTACTTCTCTAGTTACCATCTATGCATTGAATGAATGAATGAATGAATGGTGTTTTACGGCACGTCGACACATAAATAGGTCATATTGTGCGCAAAAACTGACGAAAGATGAAGAAATGAAGGATTAATTAAAAATTAATGTAAATATATCAAGATAAAACTATTAAAAAATAAGGGGTGATAAGGTAGTAATATAAACTATATATGTAAATCAACCAATGCCCGAAAACGGGTATATAAAAAAGTAATTATATACAAGAACATATTATAATGATTTATATAGTCTGACTTCCTTCAGGAAATCTAAAACTAGACTAAAATCTATAGTATTAAATAACTCGGTCATAGTATTAACATTGTAGTACCTTTGACGCATAGGATCAAAGTCTACACATTCCAGCAATATGTGTTTGACCGTTAACGGTGCAAAGCAGGGTATACATTCTGGTAATTGCTCACCTTGTAATAAATATGAATGAGTATAACCTGTATGCCCTATTCTGCACCGGGCTAGGACAACTTCCTCTCGACGTATGGGTCTGCTAGAAGAGCGCCATTCTCCGAGTAGCAGTTTAATTGAATGAAGTTTATTGTTAACTGACGGTTTGCCAAGAGTTACGAATATATGTGTTAATACAACTTTTAAAATCAGTATAAGGTAATTTGGTATTAGATATATGTAGATCTAATGCTGCCTTAGCAGCACTATCAGCTCTATCATTACCACGTATTCCTACATGGCTTGGAAGCCAGCAGAAAATAATAACATTATCAATTATAAGAGAATTGTACTTTTCTAAAAGTTGAAGCAATACTGGGTTATCATGTTTCATATTACCCAGTGCTTGAAGAGATGAAAGGGAATCAGAAAAGATTACAAAATGGTCATCGTCAGATTCCTGAATATAATTTAAGGCAAGTTCAATTGCCTTAAGTTCAGCTGAAAAGATAGAGGCCTTGTCAGGCAGGCGGTTCTTTATGCTGTGTTTGTGAACAACAGCTGCTGCAGCTACCTTATCTCCATCTTTAGAACCATCTGTGTATATATGTTGAAAGTTAATGTATTTTGATTTAATTTCATTAAATTTGCTTTGAAAGACAGTGGGGTCTGTACTGGATTTGTTGCTATTACAAAGATCGAAAATAATTGTTGGTGTTTTCAAAGTCCACGGTGGAATTTGTGGTACTTTGTACTTGGCAATCAAATTTAGGTCGATTTCAGTGTCTCTTAATTTTGGTTTAATTCGTAGACCAAAAGGTCGAATGGCCTTCGGTTTTCTATTAAAAAGAGGTTCACAACTAGGGTTAAAAACATTATCGAAAGTTGGGTTTGAAGGGTTAGACTTTAATTTAATGGCGTATTGAAGGGCTAATTTGTCCCGTCTATGAGACAGTGACGGTTCATTAGCTTCAAGATATAGACTTTCGGCTGGTGATGTACGAAAGGCACCTAAGGCGAGTCGTAATCCTTGATTATGTATAGGATCGAGCATCTGCAAGTACGACTTGCGAGTCGATCCATATACTATGGAGCCGTAGTCCAGCTTGGATCTGATAAGAGATCTGTAATGTCGCAAGAGGACTTTACGTAACTGACAAAAGTGCTTACAATTAGTTTTAGATTTAGAAAATTTAAAACCATTTTCATCCGACCAGGTCTGAAGTTTATTCAGACATTGTTGCAGTTGTCTCTCAATAGTGTTCATGTTTTTTGCACGATAACATATAACAAAGTCGTCAACATATAGAGAGCAATCCACACCAGGATTGATGCATTTAACTATACTGTTAATTTTTATGCTAAAAAGGGTGACAGAGAGTATGCTGCCCTGTGGCACACCCATCTCCTGTTCATGGATGTCAGAGAGGGTTGAACCCATTCGGACACGAAACTGTCTGTCCTCTAAGAAATTCTCTATAAAAATTGCTAATCGACCTCTAAGACCAAGGTCATGAAAAGGCTATAAGATGTCCATAAATGTATACATGTTTGTATTATATGAATAGTAAGGAGAAAACGCCTTAATGATTTCTAAACTACACTGGAAATTGGTACTGTTATAATGACAAGAAAAGGTTACGGACACTACATAAAATCATTTATTTATTCAACTCTTAAATGAACCCTAATTTTATAGAAAACGAGTTTAAGATGTGAAGAATGATCTTTTCTCAACTTGGTTAAACAAAATATCTAGTTTAATATGTGATATTTATCTAGTTCATACAAATGGAATATTTACAAGTAAGACCAATATTCTGATTCTAGTAAATTAAGAAATAATTTATTATTTTCTTCTGTATTTGAGTTAACTAATACATGAATATGTTTTATTTCTACAGTTTCCAGAATAAAGCTAAGAAAAGAAAAATCAAACTGCCACAGAAAATAGATGCTGAAAAAGAAAAAAGAAAGAAAAATACCCTTAATTGAAAAACTGACAGCAATGCAAAGAAGACAAATATAATCAAATAAACGAAAAATACATGTACATAGAATGGAAGAAACAGGCTAAATTAAAAGAGAATATCCAAGCAAGAATACGCCAAGAAAAGCTTGAAGCACCGGGAAAGAGGAAGTTTTAAAATGAGGAGATACAGAAAGAAGTTTAAAAAGTCAAAATCAGCAAATTTGGTCAAGAGAAATGTTATTTTTGATACAAGAGCTGTATCTGCAATATATGTTTTATTTTTCCAGTCACAGTATAACCATTAACAAAGAAGTTAAACAGAAAAGTTTAATACAATGCTTTAATAAAATATAGTTTTGATTTACTCTTCAAATGAGTGTGCATGTAGTGTCCGTAACCCTTTTCTGTGTATGTTAATATTAAACAAATTGACATTTTTACCATATTGAGTTCTAAGGCAATAATTTTTTATTTCTTGTTCAAAATAGACGCAAGGAAAGTATTAACAGAAACTGGCATATTCCTAAGTTGTGCTCTTTAGTTGTTGTTTTCATTTGTTGAGGTTCTAAATATGTAACCTTGATAACCTACAGAACCCAAAAGTAATAGGCTTCGTTCTCTGACCAAGGACAATGCATATTTGAAGTTTAATAAGTGTGGGTATCATATTTCCGGGATTGTCATTTGCAATGTGTATGTCCATATGAAGACATGGTGACCTTGACCTTTGCCCTTCTAAGCCCAAAAGTGATAGAGTTCCTCCTCTCACCAAAGGGAATGTATTAACAGTTTCATGAAAGTATTATACTCCTGGAGTTATCACTTGGTGACCTTGACCTTTGACCCCAAAGACAATAAGGTTCTTTCTCTTGCCAACGCCAATACACATACATGTACAAAGTTTCATCAGTGGGGGTGTTATGGTTTTTATGTTATCGCGCAGAATGCATATTACCACATAAGGTCATAGCGGCCTTGACCATTGACCTGATAACCCCAATGAAATACCTGAGTGTAGGTGTTATGGTTTTGAAGTTATCCCACAAAATGCCTATTTAAATATAATGTCACGGTGACCTTGACCTTTGACCAGATAACCCAAAATCAATAGGGTTCTTCCTCTCACCAAATTCAATATACCTTATATGAAATGTCTTGAGTGTGGGTGTTATAGTTTCGAAGTAATTGCGAGGAATGCCTATTTCCATATAAGGTCATGGCTACCTTGACTTTTGTCCCACTGAACCATAATCAATAGGGTTCCTCCTCTCGCCAAAGGCAATGTACCTATGAAGTTTCATAAGTATTTTCGAAGTTATTAGATGGAATGTCTGTTTCCATGACCTTTGACCTACTCGCCCTAAATCAATAGGGTTCATGCTTTCACCTAAGGCAATGTACCTAAGTTTTATGAGGGTATGTGTTACATGTTTGAGTATAGGAATTCATATTTCAATTAAGGTCACTGTGACCTTGACCTTTGACATACGGGGACCAAAATAAATTGGGTTCCTGCTTTCAACAAGGGCGATGAACCTATTAGTATGAAGTTTAACGAGTGTAGATGTTATGGTTTTGTATCATGTGAAATTCATATAAGGTCAGTGACATTGACCTTTGACCCCAAAAGCAGTAGGGTTCCTGCTTTCAACAAGGGTAATGAACCTATGAACTTTCATGAATGTAGGTGTTACGGTTTTGAAGTTATCATGTGGAATTCATACTTCTATATAAGGCGATGGTGACCTTTGAACTTATGACCCCAAACACATTAGGGTTTCTCCATTCACCTTGGGCAATGTATGCATAAATATATTTAAAAGTGTAGGTGTTTCAATTTATCACGAGTCGAATGTTGTTTAATGGCTCATCAACACACTATAGGTTATTTAGAGCCGCCCCAGAGAGAGGGGAAGGATACATAGGAATCCGGGAAGCGTGCCCTACTCTTATTATCGAAATAGATTCCTATGGTTCTTTAACGTGCTCGGAGGATAGACCGATACACGGGACCACCCGGTTTACATCCCCATCCGACGGACGAGGCTAAGGGAAAGTGTCTTGGGCGGATTTGTAACCGGAGGCTCCGGGTTCAATCCATCACGAGGAATGCATTTTTAGCTAGACTATTCGAAGAATAAGAGAGCTTATGTAATCACCCCAGCGTCGGCGTCCCACATCAAGGTTTCCGTGTAAGCTGTTTACAAGTCTATTTCTCTTACATGCCTTATCCTAGCACAACCAAAATTGCTTATTCAGCCCTTAAGATAATGCAAAAAGAAAGCCCATGGCCAAATTTGGTTGTGCTAGGAAAGAAATAGACTTGTAAACACAGCTTATACGCAAACCTTGATGTGGGATCCTGTGACCAATGGGCTCCCATGGAACCCAAATTCTGATAGCCCTTAAAATTTGTCTATTTCATATCAAATTTTGTATGCAAGCTGTGTTTACAGGTCTATATCTCTTACATTTCTTGTCCTAGCTCAACTAATTTTGGGAACTGGTTTCCTTATTGTATGTTGTAAAGGGTTGCATACGTAATTTTGTCTTCTTCAAATTCTGGGCTCCCATGGCACCCACATTGTGATGGTCCATAAAATGTGCAATAAAGGCAGATCTAGGTTTGCATGTAAGCTGTTGTATATATCTATAATTTTGGTTTGGGATATCTTACAGCATTATGCATCTTATTCATATTTCACCCATATTGGGGCATGGGTTCCCTCCTCCCCCCCCCCACTTTTTTTTTTTTTTAACATATTTCCGTGTTGTTTTGGTCAATTCATACACATAGCTTTGTTGCCCCCAGCCCCCGCCTTCGCAACCCCTGCCTTTCCACCTCCACTAGAAACTTTTTTTTTACTTTTCCTGTGTTATTTTGGTAAATTCTTACACATAGCTCTTGTTCAATATAAGGTACAGTGACCATGAACTACTGACCCCAAAAGAAACAGTTTTCCTCCTTTCACCGATACACGTACCTGGGCAATGTACCTGTGAAGTTTTAGGAGTGGAGGTGTTAACAGTTTTGAAGTTATTGTGCAAAAGGCATATTTCCATTACAGTGACCTGGACCTTTGACCTACTGGTCCCAAAAGCAATACGGTTCCTCCTCTTGACTAGGGCAAAGTACCTATGAAATTTTATGAGTGTAGGTGTTACAGTTTTGAAGTTATGCAAAATTTATTTTTCCATAAAAATCGGTGCCCTTGACCTCTGACCCCAAAAGCAATAGGGTTCCTGCTTTCAACAAGTGTAGGTGTTATGGTTTTAAAGTTATCATGTGGAATTCATATTTCCATAAAAGGTGACGGTGACCTATGGCCTATTGACACCCACAAACACATTATGGTATGGCCAATGTACGACTGAAGGTTTTAAGTGTAGGTGTTTCAGTTTTAAAATTATCACGAGGAATGCATTTTTATATAAGATGACTGGGTTCCCACTCTCATCTAGGCAGTTTTATGAGTAGAGGTATTATGGTTTCGAAGTTATCGTCTGGAATGCGTTTTTCTATATACGGTCTAGGTGACCTTGACCTTTGACCTACTGATCCCAAAAACAATCAGTATCCTCTCACCTAGGGCAATTCACCTATGAAGTTTCACAAGTGTAAAGGTTTCAAAGATATCATCCAGAATGCATTTGTCTATATAAGGTTATGGTGACCTTGACCATCACTATCACCATCACCTTTGACCCCAAAAGCAATAGGGATCCTCCTCTCACCTAGGGCAATGTACCTATCAAGTTTCACGAGTATAGGTGTACTGTTTCGAAGTAATCATCTGGAATGCATTTTTCTATATAAGGTCATGATGACCGTGACCTTTGACCTACCGACCCCAAAAACAAAAAGGATCCTTCCCTCACCTAGGGCAATGTACCTATAAAGTTCCATGAGTGTAGGTGTAATGGTTTCGGAGTTACAATACCATAATACGTCCCATTTTACTAATGGGCTTATAAAAATAGCTATGATTTTGATTTATTTCACAAATAGAGTTGATACTTCTTTATATTACATATTTGTCTGTGATTTGTATAGGAAATACTGGGATAGAAAAGCTATATCTACTCGTTTGCTCTACTGGGAAATATCGCCCATTGGGAGATATTTCCCAGTACGGAACATTGCTCGGCCTTTTCCGTCAGTGGCGGGAATGCCAAATGACGTTCCGATTTGTTTTTCGGACGTCTTCGTCAGATTCCGCCACTAGGAAATAACGATTATGGAAATTAACGAAGAAAAGTTCCGGTTCCACTAGTTTTGTTTGTATGACGTAACGTCGTCTTGGCTTCTCGTGCAAACTGGTATAAAAAGGCGTTAATCATTAGAAATATTAATAAAATATCATTTTAAATTATGTACCGTAATATATAGTTTAATAACCAGTGTTTTGAGATACTGAAAATATCTCCCTCGGTAGAGAAATGGCCCCCGATATAAGAACTCGTGCTCCGCACTCGTTCTTATATCGGGGCCATTTCTCTACCTCGAACTCTATGTCATTTATATTCATCTTGTAAATAGATTCTCCCTTGGTGAGTTGTCTCCACTTGGTCCATCTTGTTACAGTTAGCTCTCAATGCCCCAGACGTTTCCTTACTTAAAGTGCAGTCGTGTCTGATGGTAGTTCTCAATATCCTAGCATTTCCTTACTTTAAATAAAATGCAGTAGTGTCTGATGGTAATTTTCTATATTTTTTTTTAGAATACAGTAGCTGCCGATGGTGGTTTAAATGCTGTACAGTTTAATATCTGAAGATACTTTCAGCAGAGCTGTGTAGTATTAACAAAATTGAGATAATGACCAGAAAATTCCTAATTGCATAAAATTATAGAAACGTACTTCACGTTTGTGTAAAAGGAAATCCAAATAATGATTCTTGACAAAGCGGCGTCCAAACACTATGCCCCTACTTTATGAGACCAGCAGAAAAAATTAAGACATAGAACATCAAAATAACACCTTTTATTAAAACTCATTTTAAAACACCCGACATCTGTATATACCTCGCAAATATAAACTTCAAATGTCGGAAATTAACTGTACAACCCTATGTTAAAAACCAACCAGTGGCGTAAACATTAGTAGATGAGTAAAACTTGTCACCGGTCACATACACAGTATTGTGTTTTAATTGTCTGCTCAATGATCCACAAACTAAAAACCTCAATTCCATTCGCTGCAATTTTCAACGATGATGACTAAAAGTAATCCAAAACGCTTTCAATAATCAATTGTTCATATAATTTACATAATGGCCTAAAATAAAAACTAAACATGAATAGGGTTATTTCGTTGAATCGATCAAGTATGCAATCAGATCTTCACGGTCCTTTCTGCTTCTTAAGTCCGGCAAACACCATCTTTGTTCCTGGGATGTATTTCTTGGGGTTCTCCAAGTATTGAATAGGGTATCGTGCCCCCATGTAATTCCTGAAACAAAGTATATAAATAATGCAATATTATAACAAATTAAGCTTTTGCCATAGTGTACAGACACAAAAGCGACTGCAATCATGCGTTTTAAATTTTGAAATCTGCACGACAGTTAATGTGTTAGAGAATGACAAATTAGGTCAAGGTCATTCAAACTGACCAACTGATGGTAGGGTTCAACAAGTTGTGATGTATATGTGCGAACGAGGTTTGAACATTGAAAAGCTTTTGGCATAATAATAGTATGGACCTCATAAACAACTGTTATGTATATTAAAGCGTGAAAAGTAGGTTAAGGTCATTCATAATTATTGACCTACTTTGGTGGTGGAACAGTTTGCCATCTTGAAGATTTAAGGGCATATTTCCCAATTCTACCTGGTTATTGAAAAAGCATGAAAAGCTTGCTTATTTACTGCTAACATTAGTGAGGTTACCATTAATCTATTGTGACCAATCATATACTGACGAGATAAAGAAACGCCTCATCGAGAATTCTGCTATATATTGTATGTACACTATGCTGCTGTTAATCGAATGGTACATGGCTACGCAAGACCTTTCTTTTCGAAAAAATACTAAAACAACACAAAACACAGCAAATAGTATTTCTTCAAAGTTTGATTATTGGCAGAGTATCTGTTTGCTCAAGCATGTGAGCAAACTTAGGATGCAAATTTCTGCAAACTCCTTACATTACAGTACTAAAATAGTCAATTTTTCAAAGAGGAACTTCAATATTTATGAATCTCTTGTTATAAAGTGTACTGTGATTAAAAACGTCTACAACATCACAGTTGTGTCCTTTCTCTAACCAACTGCAACTTTGTTTTACAAAACATCTGTGATTTCTTTGGAATATTATGTGGCATTAAGTGTGCGGTAATATATAGCGGAAATTCCCAATGAGGCGTTTCTTTATCTCGTCAGTAATATATTATAATATTCTAAAAATCTATAATCGTTCATCGGTTAAATGTAAAAAGCACATTACCATTCAAATAGAAATAAACATGATTATCCAGGAGATTACAGTTAGACAATGATAATACAGCCTTGAAAATGAGGCATATACTCATTAAACACAATTTATATCAATTAGGCCAGATAGAAAAATACCTGTGTTTCTGGTTACTCGGTTGAAAAAATTAGGGTAGGTAGGTATTTTTTTTCATGGATGTCAAAACTAATCAGATTCTATTTTAATATATATATCATCTTTGCTTAGGGGCTTAAGTTTTAATTCAAGAATACTTAAAACATGTTTGTTTTCAACAATAACACGGAATTCTTTCTTTTTTCTTTTTTTTTATGATAAAAATGTAGGGTTGGCGCCAAAAAATAGGGACGGTCGGGTAACCAGAAACACAGGTATTTTTCTCCCGGCCGTATAACTATGTTGCTGCTTAAAGTAAAATGGCTGAGAAACTAGACAGGAAAAAATATAACAGAATCAGAAAATTATCGAAGTTCAGACCTTAAAAACTCAGGTTAACATAATTTATACTTCATACGACTAACCGATGAACGATCGTAAAATTCAACGCATTGATCGCTAGCTACCAAGATCCATGATCTATAGCTCAGGTTATAAATTGAAGCCCTATATAGATCTTTCATTGTATAGCCTTGTTATATGAAATTGTATATCTAGTGTATTGCAGCTTACACATAATACAATACTTTGTTCTTTAGTTTGGAAAAAAATCAAGTTGGCAATTTAGATACTAATATAAAATACAAAATTGTCTGATAAGTCTCTATTGTTTGTAGAAACAGAATCTAACCAAAACAGAGGTTTCTTAAAAAAATGCTCCTATTAGTCACTATGTAAAACTGTGACACCCTGCAATGGGCCAATCGAAATCACTTTAACAAACTTGATAGATCGTCATAAGTTATTTTGCTATTTAATAAGCAAAATATTAGACCTGTGTCTCTGCTTTAGAGTCTCATTAGATTTTTTAAAAGATCTGTGTTCCATGCTAGCTATAAACATGTGAGATCTTGACTCTGTGCCATAGCTCCGTTCCACAGACAATATTGCAGTAAAAAATGCTAACAACAGTGGAATTGCATCAGTATTCAAACCCACCTTTGTTTACGTTTGCTGGTGTGTATGAGAATCAACTGCCTGACAGTCTTTCTGCATAAGTCCTTCAAGTTGGTCCGGTCTTGTGTTTACCTACTTTCTCTACGTGTTGGCTCTGAGAAACTCTGTGACGAAGAGGCTTCTTGCCTTTGTCTATATCACCCATCTAAAACTAAGAATCAATTGTGTAACAGTTATGAAGTAAAAATGAATGCTAGCCAGTTGCGATACATTTTAGTATGTAAATTAAAAGCAGATTAATTGCAAAAAATTTAGATTTTGCTACATTACCAGCCATCATGAATAATAAAATTATTAACTAATATAACACGTGTTCTACCAGAAAATACTTGTATTCATTAAATATTCCATGGAAACAAAAATTACAAGCTGAAAGCTAGCTATTTATCAATAATCACGAAAAACATAATTTTATGTATGCAACAATGTTCCTCAATGTCAACTTGCCTATAAAGCTAAACTGACCAAGATCTTTTACTTCAATGTGATGAAATTTGTTTATATGCTGGTACTATATTGTCCTTTGTTAGATAAGGGACGTAATTGGCTCCCAACTATTTTTAGCTACAATAAAGGATTCATATTAGCATGTTAAAATGCTCTAAATCAGTTTACGAGTGGAGTTTGTGGTCAGTGGTAGAGCATCAGATTTCAGATCAAGTGGTCATGAGTTTGATTCCTCGCCGTCCTGTGGCCAGTCTAACTCCTTCAGTACTAATGCTAAACTCAGAGT
>JAWPHD010016429.1:0-49862 GCA_037043455.1 Cyrtodaria siliqua
AAGACAAACTTCGTGACATTACAAGTTATGTGACAAATAGAATTTCATTTGAAGGAACTGAAGCCGTTGCATCATGTCATTGTTGAAAACTTGTTCAATAAAATTTGATAATAAACAAGAGGGCCAAGATGGCCCTATATCGATCACCTGAGTAATTGTCCATTATCAAACTTCTTCGAAATCTTATGACCATATACAATCTGTGCAAGTTTGGTTAATATTGTCCAAGAAATGTGGCCTCTGTTGTTTACCAACATTGATATAAAGACACTGACAAAGTTTGGTAAAGATCAAAGACAAAATGAAGGTGCTAGAGTGTAACCTCTGGGGCATGGCCAAATGTGACCCAAGGGCTACATGTAATATATGAGAGCTATGTGCCTTGTGGTTTCAGAGAACATTTTTTAAGTTTTTCCCTATACAGGTCTATGTAAAACATGTGACCCCTGGTAAACTTGGTAAAGGACCATAAGCGCATAGTAAATGCAAAATATTAAACCTCTGGCTCTTGCATGCAGTTTCAGAGAAGAAGATTTTTTAAAAATTTCCCTATACAAGTCTATGTAAAACTGTGACCGCCAGGGCGGGGCCAAATATGACCCAGGGTCACCATTTGAACAAACTTGGTAAAGGATCATAATCTTATAGTAACTGCAAAATATTAAACCTCTGGCTCTTGTAGTTTCAGAGAAGAAGATTTTTATTTTTTTCCTATGTAAGTCTATGTAAAACTGACCCCCGGGGTGGGTTCAAATTTGACACCAGGGTCACCATTTGAATAAACTTGGTAAAGGATCATAAGCTTGTAGAAAATGCAAAATATTGAACATCTGGCTCAAGCAGTTTCAGAGAAGAAGATTTTTTAAGTTTTTCCCTATACAAGTCTATGTAAAACATGTGACCCCTGGGGTCGGGTCAAATGTAACCCCTAGCATCACCATTTGAACAAACTTGGTAGAGGACTATAAGCTTATAGCAAATGCAAAATATTGAACATCTGGCTCAAGCAGTTTCAGAGAAGATTTTTTAAGTTTTTCCCTATACAAGTCTATGTAAAACACGTGACCCCTGGGGCGGGGCCAAATGTAACCCCAGGGTCACCATTAGAACAAACTTGGTAAAGGACCATACTCTTATAGTAAATGCAAAATATTAAACCTCTGGCTCTTGTAGTTTCAGAGAAGAAGATTTTTTAAGTGTTTCCCTATACAAGTCTATGTAAAACTGTGACCACCGGGGCGGGGCCAAATGTGACCCCAGGGTCGCCATTTGAACAAACCTGGTAAAGGACTATAATCTTATAGTAAAAGCAAAATATTAAACCTCTGGCTCTTGTAGTTTCAGAGAAGATTTTTTTCAGTTTTTCCCTATACAAGCCTATGTAAAACTGTGACCCCTGGGTCACCATTTGAACAAACTTGGTAGAGGACCATAAGCTTATAGCAAATGCAAAATATTAAACCTCTGGCTCTTGCAGTTTCAGAGAAGAAGATTTTTTAAGTTTTTCCCTATACATGCCTATGCAAAACATGTGAGAGGGGGTCAAATGTGACCCGAGGGTCACCATTTGAACAAACTTGGTATTTTAAGGACCATATGCTTATAGTAAATGCAAAATATCAAACCTCTGGCTCTTGTAGTTTCCGAGAAGAATTTTTCCTATATGTCTATATGAAAAACATGCAAAATCTCAATATACAAACTTTGGATCCCCGGGGCACGGCCATTTTTGACCCCGGGGACTTGACTTGAACAAACTTGATAGTCTAGGCGTTGGCAATCATTTTAAAAGAAAAACTGTTGAAATCTGTCCTGCGGTTCTGGAGAAGAAGATTTTTTAAGGTTTCGACCATATATGGTAATGGCGGCCATCTTGGATGTCGCGCTGACCTAATTTTAACAAATCTAAAAAGCATTCATCTAAGGATCATCCATGTGAAGTTTAGTCAAAATTAGCCAAGCGGTATCTGAGGAGGTCGTTTGAAGAAAAATTAACGACGGACGACGACGGATGCAGAGTGATCCCAATAGATCACCTTGAGCCTTTGGTTCAGGTGATCTAAAAATGCATTCATGTATTAAAAAGATGTTCTAGGTATATAGTATTATAAATTGGGCATAGTATTATAAATTGGGCAGTATGAAACTATTCTACCAAGTGATTAGACTATAATTTTGATCATAATTGAATTGGGGTTTTAAGGCGCACCAACACATTACAGGTTATATGGCGCCTAACAGGCATGAACATGCCAGGCTCATCTTCCATGTACATCGAGATAAAATATGGAAAATGGGCCTAGAACCTTCTCACCCTGAACTGCAGAGTTGCTGCAAATTCTATCGTAAAAACTCCATTTACGCTGGAGCCACGTTTATTGTTTTTCTGCCACTGCTCTTAGTGATGTGAGCGAGATGGCACCTGAAACAATGCAGGGGTCATGATGAAGACCTTTAATGAGCATGAACAAAAAATGACAAAATGAATATGAATGGGGGGGGGGGGGGGGGGGGGGGGGGGGGGGGGGGGTGTCCTACCCCTCTGCATGTGACGGTGTGTTGGCAGTGGTTGTATTCTACCCCGGCAACCACACGGGGACATTTTGATCATAAACTGACAAAACTGTGTATAAATAATCTTTCTAAAAACATTTGTATACAAAAAAAAGATGCGATACTTTTTTTCAAAATGTTTGAATGTAATCTAAATTCATGACAAATTATGACAAATTATGCTAACATTTCATTGGATTTTTTACCATTCTTACGTATTATGGTAGGGGGTTGTCCATCCGTCCGCTCTTATGAGAGCTACAATGTGGGTTATTTGTCGGTGATTTTTTCCCATTTTTCTGATGCTTATTTGAACAGTATGGGTTGTGTTAAGTATTAACTTTTCTCCTTTTTTTTCCATATAGGGTTTAACACATGCTTTTGGGGTCAGTAGGTCAAAGGTCATGGTTGAAATGACCTTATATGGAAAATGCATTCCGCATGGTAATTTTGAAAAAATCAATCCACTCTCCAGAAACTTCATAGGTACATTGCCCTACATCTTCCACATCTTACAATAAAACAAAGTTCTTGGACTTAGTTTAATTTGTGTGATTTGACAAACTTTAAAAATGAATAACTCCATAAAAAATAAATATAATCCTATAATCAGTCAGGTGTAACTTGATGGAAGATATTTTTGAAAGAACTTTTAAGATACATGTTATTTAAGCAAGTTATTTTTAAGAATGTTTTAATTTCCCTTTGATACAGAGTAAGAGTTGATTCCTCTTACTTTTGGTAAAGTAACTTTTTGTAAAAAATGATTTTATCTAAATAAATAAATAGTTGCTGTAGCAAGTAAGCCTAAGCAAAGTTGCTGTAGCAATTAAGCATAAAGCAATAAATCCTTTCAACAAAAAACTTGACCATCTAATTGAATAATGATGGTGGCACCATTAGGTATGATTGCCCAAGAGTCCATTAATTATGTTTATTTTTTTCATAATATGTACCATCTTTAAGATTAAAATTTAACAATTTCTAGATATTCTGTAAAAGAATTTATGGTAAATTAGTTACCGTAACAACAAAATAAAAGAATCAGGTAAAAATCATATTTTCAGGAAAATTCTGGTGTAGATAGAAAACGGCCAATAAGTGACAAATGCCCCCAATTTTTTTGACTCATTTGACCTTTGACCTCAAAGTCAGTGTGACCTTGACCTTTGAGGTATGGACCCAATTCTTGCACATGACAAACCTTCTCATTGTGGTTGTCATTTGTGTGAAGTTCCATGGAAATTCCTTCAGTTCTTTCAAACATGATTGTTTGGGACGGAAACAGATTTTTGCTGACGGAAGGACAAATGGACAAACGGTGGCCATAAAAACCATAAAATTGATAACCTTTTAATGTGCAAGTTAATGACATTCGTACTGTACTAGATGACCCATTATGCAATACACACACACTGACCCCAGTGTTGAACATTATAAAAATGTTGCAATGGTACGGAACACAATGACAGCTATGTATATATCTATGGTACTCAGATTCTATACCATTACAACTAGATTATAAAAAAAATAAAATAAAAAAATATTGTAAAAGTAAAGTATCCTACATGTATTAAGCATTTAAAGGGACACTCGGCAATCTTGAAGGGTTTATCAAACACTGAAATCAGCATATCCATTTATGTATCATTTTGACTTTAAACCTGCTTGCATACGGTATATATATATGATTAAATAAAATTTTGAATTTCCTTGTTTTTGTCTTATTCTATACCCATAGGTTTAAATATATTATTGGTGCAATATAATCAACAGTTAATAATATGCATAAACAATTTGTTTTAAGCTATTCTTATAATTAATATAAATGATTGAACAAATGCAAGTTATGTAGAAAAACTAACGGGATGCCGTGAGTTTTTCAAAAATCAGGATTGCCATGTGTCCCTTTTATGTAAATAATCCCATTCTCAACAACTGCCAGTTTATAGATGTTTTTCACTTTGAATATAAACCAATTTTTCCTTTCCGGATCCCTGTACACATGGATATCAACTTCACCATGAAGATTTAAACGGATCGTTTTCCCAACCACTTCAGTGGCCAATATTTTCAAATGTTGTGGATTTATGTTGGCCCTTTTATAGTGCTGTGACACTCTTAAAAGCGATATGTTGGGACATTTCTGTATCACTTCAAACACACACTCAGATGTGATATTGTAATTTTTTACTATAATAAGTGCCTTTAAGTTTTCGCAATTATCTGCTATGTTATGTAGGCAGTCGTCAGTCAGTCTGCTAGTCTGCGACACCGACCCACCAGAAATATCAAGTGTCTCCAAAATACACAGCCCTGTGTAACGTACCTCACACCGGAGTTGGTCACCATTGAGCAACCTCCAATATCGAGTTCCCGCAAGTCGGGACAGAACCGTGAAATTTCTCGGATACAATTGTTCGTAAGTCTGGAACAAAAGCGAAGATTTAATGTCCGCAGATAGTGAATGATTTTTAAGGGCTTTTAACGCATTTTGGATCTTTGTTTCATGTTCTTCTTCAGTTCTGTTCTCAATATGCAGATGTGAAATTTTACCTTTTGATCGTTCCCATTTGTTGGTGATTGTCCAAGAATAGTTTTCTCATTTTCATTTTCAGCCGAATCTGTAATCATTTGACATGTTTCTAAGTTCAGATCTGTGTTCTTATGCTGCATTTCTGAATTCAGACCTTTGTTTTCATGCCGCCTTTGTAAGTTGATATCTGTTAATCTATGACAAGTTTCTAAATTCAGATACACAAGGTTTTTACATTCTGTAAAGATGGAGTCCACACATCTAGATGTCAGCTGAACACAGCTCCCTAGATTCAATTTCGCAATCATGTGACAGTTTTCCACCAATGACAAGACGGCATTATCTGTAAGAGCCGTACATCCTGCTGTTCTCAACTCGCGCAGCTGTTCGCAAGATTCTCTGCGATCGCCTGAACGCTGACATCGCTGACCTCAGAACAGTAGTTTGCCTGAAGAACCCTCAAATCTTGCAATGCTCCGATATTCTTTGAAGACCAGCATTTGTTATGTTACACTCGGAGTACTGCGATTCATTAACGCAGAGTGTTTCCAAGTTTGGGCAGTGTTTGGCGATTTCATCCAAGCCAATGTTAGTAATCTTCCTGCATCCGATGATAGATATGAATTTTAAATTCCAACTGTATTTCACAATTTTACCCAAGACACTGTCAGTACATGTTGTAAAACTTAAATTTAGTGTTTTCAATTTTTCGAATTTTTCTTTTTTATCTTCATCTATCATGTCTATAGCGCCTTCATGATCCCAGCAATCTAGCTTACTGGATTTTGAATTTGACAAATCCAAAGCTTCAATGCAAGGAAGCTTTGACAAAATGATGGATAAAGTTTCCTTGCTTATTATACAACTTTTAAATGTTATGTGACTAATTGCATTATGGTTTTCAAGAAAAATGTCAAAAGCTTTTTCAACTTTGGCTTTAACGAATTTTATTTGCTCCAAATTAGTGAATTTGTCTGTTAATAATTCTATGAGTGTAAGTCTCCACCCCCACAAATATGTAACTTTCTTAAATTGGAATATCTTGTTGATAATTTTGGTAGACACTCATTCAGACACCCACCATTTTTACAAATTTTGTCAGTGAAAGTTGCATTTTCTCATCAACTTCATCGTAATCAGCATTTTCATCATCAAAATTACGAATCAGTCTGTGCGAACTGGGGCAAATCACATGAAGTTCCTTCAAATTTGGACAAATAACGTCTGCATTCAGTATCTCCGCCAAATCAAGATGCTGCAAATCCAGTTGTAAACATTCAACAGACTGACTTACCCTCGTCACCAGTTGAATAAAGGATTTTGAAGTGAACACTGTGTCCGGGGAATTTATCAATTGTCTTCCACAGAATTCTTTCATAGCTTAGCTGGTACCAAGAACTACATGTTTTTCTGACGGCGCTCACAATGTCTCGTTGATCCAGAAATGAGAAAATAAGAGTTGTTATATTTGGTGGCAAGTCTAAAATATTCATATTGTTAGAGGGCTATATGGCGAAAGTAGCAGTAGTCCACTCTTCAATTCACATACATTAATATTTATTTCTGTTCACTTTACTCCCGTACTGAGGATTTATTATATCTAGTTTTGCAGGCATTCTCTCCAATCCAGGACGAAATACCGAAATACTTAAAAAGAATTTCACACTGGACCAATCCTTCTGATGAGACTTAAAACCGAGATCCATATTACACAGAGAGGGTAAAAAAAGGTCTAGGTATACACATCTACAGTTTGAATCAACAATTATTTTTCGAATATTCAAGGTAGATTGTATTATGTGCGTTGTCTACATGAATTTTTCAGTTTTTCGGTCTCGTAAAAGTTCTGCAGCTAATTTATTTAAATTTCAAAGGTATCCCTGATACCTCTTGGACTTCAAGTTGCATTGTTAGTTATATCATTCAGTTGATTTTTTTCTCTCTTTTTTTCATCATCAAAGTTCTTCATTATCTTGCCTCCTCTCAGACTACCCAGTAGCTGAAAAATAATTTTAGAAATGTACATGAATATGGTTAAGTTTTCTTAAGAAGATAATAAACAGTTTTGTGTTTTTGTATTATATCAATGTTCAGAAATCTCATTTCATGAGCCAAAAGGTGAGTAAACATATATTTTCCAACTTAACAACAAATAATCATAAATGATACAATATATGACAGTGGAGCCATGAAGTATATATAAGAATAGGATTTCAAGCTGTATATGCTGTAATCCGAGCCTTCTCTGACTGTACCAGCACTTTTTATGATTTTGATCGAGTTCATCTGGCTGGGTAAAAAAAGCCAAAAACACCTAAAAAGCAAAAACTAGAAGTGTGTTCCATACGGAATACTTGTGTCACCTGCCATGTGCTTATGGCCAGTTATGAGCTTGGTTAGGTTGCAGGTTAAGTTTTATGAAAGCGGCATATTACTCTGCCAAAATGAAAGTCGGAGTTATTGGACATGTGTAACGACATACCTTGAGGTAAGATGAAGATGTGTGTGAAGTTTTATGAACATACTGGTAGGTCAAATACTTTTCAAGTTATGGCCAATGTTAGATTGCAGGTTAAAATGCGACGGACGACGACATGACGGACGGATAAAATGATCCCTAAGTTTCTGCCATGCTACGCAGGTGACACAAAAAAAAAGAAGGAAAAAAAAGGCTTTTCGGGTCAGAGAAAGCTCCGATTATAGCAACTGTCACAGCTGCTTACAAATATGAATTGTACTGATGCATTTAGAATGATTTATTGTAGAACATATTTTTGTAACGATTATTCCTGTCTCTTTAAATTGGAGCCATGAGCATGTTATTTTCTGTTTAAGGCCAATTAGTTGAGGAATATGAGCTTTGAGATTTGTGGATAACAAATATCTGGTAAAATAATGGAGGAATAGTGCAGTCTTTGGTCTTTGTGTGCTTAAATCAATAAGTTTATATAAAGCCAGTGCTCCAGATAACATGCCTATCTGTGTAATTACGCATATTTTTTCACTACCAAAAACCAAATTCCCGCGTACACACTTAAATAATAGAGGCAATGTTGAATATATATGTAAGTAGAAGAGGAAATACGCAATATTTTTTGTGGTAATGACTAAAGAATAAACATTTTACATTAAAGGGACACTGTCCGTAACTTTTAGCTTATAAAACACCCAATAATTATGTTCGTAAACATTATACACTAAACATTATTCAATATTTACTAATTAAAGACAAGATTGTTTAACGGAATTCAATCGCGGTACAAAAAAAAGCAAATCCACTTCGTGGGTTTGAACTCGCAGCCCAAACTCCGCAGTAAAAATAAGTGTGCCTGAGCGTAAAGTTGTCGGAACTCGCTTCCGATTGAGCTAAGTGGGCTATACATATTGCGCAATACCTACTTTGGTGAAAACCTAGTGCGCTATGGAAGTCACGTGAATGCATAAAAGGTAAATATTGTGGGTCCCACTTTATTTACATTTAATAATTAAAACTTTTTTTTTTTCAAACTCACGAATGTATTCCTTATACTTCTTAGGGTCTATCCTCATGTTTTCATGTATACATTCAGGGCTGTCTTTCTACCATGGGGGAATGGGTCTGGGTCCCTCAGAGGGGGGAATTTTCGCGTCAATTTCAGTAAAAGGGGGAATTTTGCATGAAAGTTCAAACATCCATAACACATTATGATATCATCAATATAAAATGAAATCATGCTGATTAAATAGATATATAACACTAAATAGACAAATAAAGCAAGGACTTAAAGGGACACATGGCAATCTTGAGTTTATTCAAACATTAAAATTTGCTCCTCAGTTTAGTTATCCTGCGTCATTTTGACTTTAAAACTGCTTGCATATGATTAAATAAGAAATTGAGATTTCAATTTTCTTCACTATTTGACCAAATTTTTAAATATATTATTGATGCACTATTATAAAAAGTTAGTAATATGTAAATATATATTTGCTTTGAACTATTCTAACAATTACTATTAATGATTGAACAAATGCAAGTGAAGAGAAAAACTAACGGGACGCCGTGAGTTTTTAAAAAATCAAGATTGCCGTGTGTCCCTTTAAGCATACAATAACACAATTTTATTGTTGTTTATGCCAACCAATATACATTTAACAATAAATGGGTTCAAAACAGACTTGAAAAATATGTGTTGACTAGCTGTAAGAGTTAGACTGACTAGCTGTAAGAGTTAGACTATGTTCAAAAAGTACCAATGACAGTTATGTCATTTACTTTGTTCTACTTTCTTCAACACAAGCACATTTAACACTTAGTTCTCTTAAAATTCTAGACTTCTGTCTTTCAGTTTATTTAATTATTTATTTATTTATTTATTTTTTTCAAGGGGGGAATTTTGACACTGAGGTGGGGGAAAAAAGATACTTTTCAGGTGGGGGACTGGGGCCGAATAACGGCCCCAAAAACAGCCAAAAGACAGCCCTGACATTTCAATGAATAAAATTCAGACAGTTATTTGGTTATGCTCAATATCTGCTTACTTACGGACAGTGTCCCTTTAATGCTTTATCCAAAACTTCTTTTTTAAGAATAAGCATTTAAATCACAGGAACTGGTCACTTTTAATTTTTGCCTTCTATTATTATAATTGTCTATAAAGGACTTTAATGGGAAATTTTGGAAAATGCTGGTGTTCTTTTTCAGAGGTCAAGCAGACGTTCGAAACAATCTCAGTTACATGCACACTATATACTAACATGTGCAGAAATAAATTTCCTATCCAACAATACCTTTCTTCCTACGATCCCTTGTAAATTCGCTGAGATATCCGAGTTCAAAGTCACCAAAGTGCAATTTCAGGCTACTCGTCGTTTGTTTATGTCCCCTATGTAAACAAATGAAATTTACCGAAAATCAGGTGTCCGTTAATTCCGTTAATTTCGGCGCAGTATTCCAGCTTCAAATCACAACCAATTCACTAAAGTAAAGCATCGATACGTAAATAAATCCATATTTTATCAGTTTGCATAGTCCGTATCACGAGAAAGTCACACAACAACGAGTATTTCGCCACTTGTTATCGGCACTAGCAGACTTTACAAATGAATTACGGGGCCGAATGACGTCATAATGCGAATCCAACAGCTATGGTAAGTATTTTTACTTTTTAATATTATTCTTGAATATATTAGAAAATACGTTAGTGCTTATCCATAACACTATTATAATCAATAATAGTGTTATGGATAAGCACAAGCGTATTTAATAATATATTCAAGAATAATTTTAAAAAGTATTTTTTTTTACCATAGCTGTTAGGTTCGCATTATGACGTCATTCGGCCCCGTAATTCATTTGAAAATGGCGGTTTCATTTGTAAAGTCTGCTAGTGCCGATAACAAGTGGCGAAATACTCGTTGTTGTGTGACTTTCTCGTGATACGGACTATGCAAACTGATAAAATATGGATTTATTTACGTATCGATGCTTTACTTTAGTGAATTGGTTGTGATTTGAAGCTGGAATACTGCGCCGAAATAAACGGAATTAACGGACACCTGATTTTCGGTAAATTTCATTTGTTTACATAGGGGACATAAACAAACGACGAGTAGCCTGAAATTGCACTTTGGTGACTTTGAACTCGGATATCTCAGCGAATTTACAAGGGATCGTAGGAAGAAAGGTATTGTTGGATAGGAAATTTATTTCTGCACATGTTAGTATATAGTGTGCATGTAACTGAGATTGTTTCGAACGTCTGCTTGACCTCTGAAAAAGAACACCAGCATTTTCCAAAATTTCCCATTAAAGTCCTTTATAGACAATATAATAATAGAAGGCAAAAATTAAAAGTGACCAGTTCCTGTGATTTAAATTGTTATTTTTATGCAAATACGTAAAAAAAAAATCTTCATGCTTACAACATGCATTGTGCTAAAATCTTATCCGAAGCACTGTAAAGCACATTACTGCATGTAATTCTCACCACAGAGGTAGATTACTGCACAGGAACTGGTCACTTTTAATTTTTGCCTTCTATTATTATATTGTCTATAAAGGACTTTAATGGGAAATTTTGGAAAATGCTGGTGTTCTTTTTCAGAGGTCAAGCAGACGTTCGAAACAATCTCAGTTACATGCACACTATATACTAACATGTGCAGAAATAAATTTCCTATCCAACAATACCTTTCTTCCTACGATCCCTTGTAAATTCGCTGAGATATCCGAGTTCAAAGTCACCAAAGTGCAATTTCAGGCTACTCGTCGTTTGTTTATGTCCCCTATGTAAACAAATGAAATTTACCGAAAATCAGGTGTCCGTTAATTCCGTTTATTTCGGCGCAGTATTCCAGCTTCAAATCACAACCAATTCACTAAAGTAAAGCATCGATACGTAAATAAATCCATATTTTATCAGTTTGCATAGTCCGTATCACGAGAAAGTCACACAACAACGAGTATTTCGCCACTTGTTATCGGCACTAGCAGACTTTACAAATGAAACCGCCATTTTCAAATGAATTACGGGGCCGAATGACGTCATAATGCGAACCTAACAGCTATGGTAAAAAAAAATACTTTTTAAAATTATTCTTGAATATATTATTAAATACGCTTGTGCTTATCCATAACACTATTATTGATTATAATAGTGTTATGGATAAGCACTAACGTATTTTCTAATATATTCAAGAATAATATTAAAAAGTAAAAATACTTACCATAGCTGTTGGATTCGCATTATGACGTCATTCGGCCCCGTAATTCATTTGAAAATGGCGGTTTCATTTGTAAAGTCTGCTAGTGCCGATAACAAGTGGCGAA
This sequence comes from Cyrtodaria siliqua, assembly GCA_037043455.1. NCBI lineage: Eukaryota > Metazoa > Mollusca > Bivalvia > Adapedonta > Hiatellidae > Cyrtodaria > Cyrtodaria siliqua. The sequence goes on from JAWPHD010016429.1 coordinate 11,901, forward strand.
ATACTCGTTGTTGTGTGACTTTCTCGTGATACGGACTATGCAAACTGATAAAATATGGATTTATTTACGTATCGATGCTTTACTTTAGTGAATTGGTTGTGATTTGAAGCTGGAATACTGCGCCGAAATTAACGGAATTAACGGACACCTGATTTTCGGTAAATTTCATTTGTTTACATAGGGGACATAAACAAACGACGAGTAGCCTGAAATTGCACTTTGGTGACTTTGAACTCGGATATCTCAGCGAATTTACAAGGGATCGTAGGAAGAAAGGTATTGTTGGATAGGAAATTTATTTCTGCACATGTTAGTATATAGTGTGCATGTAACTGAGATTGTTTCGAACGTCTGCTTGACCTCTGAAAAAGAACACCAGCATTTTCCAAAATTTCCCATTAAAGTCCTTTATAGACAATTATAATAATAGAAGGCAAAAATTAAAAGTGACCAGTTCCTGTGGATTACTGCATGTAATTCTCACCACAGCTGCATGTAATTCTCACCCTGCTTGTCAAATTCTCACCACAGAGGTAGATTACTGCATGTCATTCTCACCACAGAGGTAGATTACTGCATGTAATTCTCACCACAGCTGCATGTAATTCTCACCCTGCATGTCAAATTCGCACCAAAGGCGTAGATTACTGCATGTATTCTCACCACAGAGATAGATTACTGCATGTCATTCTCACCACAGAGGTAGATTACTGCATGTCATTCTCACCACAGAGGCAGATTACTGCACGTAATTCTCACCACTAAGGTAGCTTGTATGGTGACAAAGGCAGGTCATCTGTCTTGCATTATGGCGATCCAAGTTTGAATCCCTGGTGAGACTCGTGCCTTTTTTCGTCTGCTTACCTTAGGTTTATTTACCGAATTGTACACGATACAACGATGTCATTGTATAGCATGCCTTCCTAGGTCATGCATATATATGTTAGGTGATGTTTATATAAGCCTGTGATAGATCGTTTAAACTATAGTACATTACACTTACAGATCTGTATTATGTAGATCTACAATTATGTCCCTTTTTAAAGTTTTTGCATAATTGTTTATGTATATATAATTTTTTCTATCAATCAGTTTGTTAGTCTCAAGATAGAGAAAAGATTGATGTTCGTCCATACATACATGTGACACATGAAGCAACGATCGTATTCTGAGGACAAAGTGGCACAATAATCAACACCTAATCAACATAACTTCTCAGCTGTCAGATGGGTTAGAACGACTCATTTGATTAGCGTATTAAGAACTACTCATTTGATTCATAGAACCATTTACGATGGTTTAAAATAGATTTATTCAAAATGTTAGTGGTTGGAAGTTAATATTTTACAGAAATGTGAAGTCGTTTTCATATGATTTCTGCGAAACAACTTTCCGCAGATCGAAATAAAACAAACGCAATAACGATTTACTCGGTTAGAAGTTGATGTAAGAGTATGTTCTTCTAGTACTACGATTAAACGAAAATATGCTCTTCAATAAAAAAGATAGAAAATGCGTAACAACTCCAAAACAAAAATTGTGTTGCAAACTTAATAAATTAAATTCAAGTTTCTCTCTCATAAGACGTCTGACGTGAGATTCGTGTGCGAATTTCAAGCAAACAATACTTAGTAAGTAAATGCACGAGTTCATTTAAGGTAAATTGCAAAAGGTCTCCGATTTTCTTGTTTAAAAACAACACCTTTTTAGTCCGAGTTGCTGACGCTATCGCCACAAAGTCATTCGCACATAACGTAAAGTAATTATGCCCTGAGGCAAAGCAGTTAAAAATAATATTAGTAGGACTTCTGAGAGACAGCTCTCACATGTTGTTTTTATATTCAACTAAATATGTTGATCTTTAATGATAATGTCATACTTCCATTAGGACAAAGTGGTCCTGAGTCAGTCTTGACAGGGAGTACGTTATAGGGAGGAGAAACGGGCTCGTTTTGCCGATTTATGTTGTCGCGCATGTGTTTCACTACTCCGTGAAAATGACTACTTCCGGTTGTTTCGAGAGTGTGTGAAAAACAGCAAATTCTTATAAATTATTACACTTACAAACTCAATAAAGGTGCTAAATGTAAACATAAGTATTATTTATTCACATTGTGTCCTCTGATACAGAGCGTGTATTTGTTTTCGTGTTTAAAAGCACATTTTACCAGACGGTTCCGTGTAACAAAGATTGCGCCACTCTGCGCCAAATAAAAAATGGTGACAGTGTATAGCTATTGCAAACGAGATACGAGACTACGTGTTATTTAGGCATTAATAATAACAAAAAGTGAATAGTAAACATATTTATCTTTGTAAAGAAGGTAATTTCATGGTGGTGATTATAATAAAAAGCCTAAAAAGAGGTGATAAAAATGTGCCTTTTGAGATATCAGCTAAATTTTTAATTTTATAGAATTAAAAATGGTGTGGAGCTATTGCAAACGAGATACGAAGTATGGGTTATATTAGGCATTAATAATAACAAAAAGTGAACAGTAGACATATTTATCTTTGTCAAGAATGTTATATCGTGATGTTTATTATAACAGAAAGCCGTAAAAAGGGGCTGTAAAAACTGCCTAATTTGAGATATTGGCTGAAATTTTAACTTTTCAAATGTAACGCGCTTACGATCGATTTACCTGTATCGATAAAATAGTAAATGGCGGCGCTCTAGCGCGACAACATAAATCGATAAACTAGAGCGTTTATGAACCCGTTTCTTCTCCCTATAACGTACTCCCTGGTCTTGATAATGAGTCGGATGAGGGTTGGGGTAAACAGCAAAAACGAATGGTTAAGCAAAAAGAAGCGAAAGGGAATTCCCGGGAGCAATAAGGAATGTGTTTAGCTTATTGGCAGAATTATTATATTTTTGATTAATTAAACATGATATCAGTATAGTGTATTTAAACACAATTATGAAAATTAAGATGCAATTAAGAAAGAGGTACAGTTTACTCGGGAGCAAAAAGGAAATCCCGCGAGCGAAAAGGAAACTAGTATTATATGTATGTCGGAATTAGGCTTCTAAGTTAGTATCATATGTTTGTTTAATTAACCAAGATATAACGGGGCCGATATTACTATATTAATATAGATTTATTAAACCCAATTATGACATTTAATATGAAATTAAGAAACAGGTGTAGTCTATTCGGGATGAAAATTATATTTATATCTAGGTTAACTGATTAAACATATACACTAATTAGGACACTAAACAGCTCAGTTTAAACATAAATATAAACTTTGATGAATTCATCCCGGATATTCATCACAGGTCAGTGCTCAAAAAATAGGATAGCCCGACGCCCGGGGCTCCTCGAAATCCATTCCGGGCCTGTCTCATTTTGCAGACGAGGAGCCCGTCGGGCCTGTCTTAAAAAAATAAAAAATAAAAAAAAAAAAAATCCCCCAAAAAATTAGTTTTACTGGAACTCAAGCTCAAGTTCCTCAAGACAAAATACTCCCATGTGTATTGTGAACTGTGAAAACACTTGCAATAAAGTAATTAAAATGTGTTATACACACACTGAAACAATAAGAAGTTTGAATATTTTGCCTGGCTTCGTGTCGGCAGTTTGTCACATCTTTGAGGTCGACAAATGTTGACAAAACTCATTATTCTGCTATTAGGGTTGTGTTTTCTTTCCTTTGTGATAAGAAATACCGTTTTTGTCATTAAAAACACACTAATGTATGAAAAAAATTCGTTATTGATGGTATTTCGATTGAATGTTTGTGAAATGTTCGGGCCGTAAAAGTGCGGTGTCATAGTAGTTCGGATGGTACATAATTTCGGATTTTTTTTTTTATTTTTATTTTTTTTTACATAATCAAATAAGAAAAACTGTCCTTTACAAATACATGTTGGTGGAAAGAAAAATATATATACTGTATATGTATAAATACAGATATAAAGTATATTTCTATTCATTATTTAAGGTGTAAGGAGTTCCTGGAATCCTACTTTTAAATGAATTCTAGTCCAGGCTCCTAATTCTTTACTTGGAGAAAGTGGTGACAAAAAGAAAAAATATAGCCAGAGGAGGCTCTGATAGTCTCATAAAACCTGATTAAAAATTTGGCTCCAAGTTTAGTTCCAGTTTCACCAAGTCGGCTCTGATTATTATCGTTTGGCAAAAGTGCTAGTACTCTCCTTTGCATTGGTTATAAATTACTATGTAATATTCTATTCTAACATATTTTAAACGAAATGGTAAATAAGTCCGCTGACCTGGGGGAGCATAAAGTGGTAGCAAAAAGAAAAATATAGTCAGAGGAGGTTCTGAGCTTGATTAATACATACGTAACAAAATTAATGTGTGCTATAAAAGTGAATAAAGACACATTTCCAATAAGAAAAAAATATTGGACCTTTCCATTTTAAATCAGGGCCTGTCCATTTCAAATCAGGGCCTGTCCATTTCAAATCGGGGCCTGTCCATTTTCAGAAGCAACAAGCCCTGGGCCTGTCTCTTAAAATAATTTTCTTTGAGCACTGCAGGTATAAACCACACGTCCTTACCGTTTGCGGGATTTCCTTTTTGCTCCCGAGTAAATGACACTGCTTTCTCAATTTCAACTTTTTTTTCATAATTGGGTTTAATAAAATATGATAAATAATTAAACAAACATATACTACTAATATAATACTGTAACCTGATGATAAATAATGATAATGATTTTATTAAATTTTATGATAAGTAAGATTTAATATTGTTGATCCCAGAGCTTGTTGATTGATGTTGGTACATTGATCCCAGTGTGTGACAATCTGGCTATAGATTTAATTTGCTACCGTCTAGATCATCAAAGTGAAAATAGTCACACTTATCTATTATACAGCAGGTATTAATTAATACAATACTTTGTTAAGGTTGATGCTGGACTCCTGGGATAATCTTTATTTAATGATTATAGACAGGTTAATATCAATATCTGATTGGATGGTAGGGTTTTGTATGTATGATTTTGGGTGTGTCTAGATGTAAGAGGATGGCGCTTAGAAATGAGCGGAAATTGGAAAAGGGTTTTTGGATAGTCAGTAAGATTGGAGCTATGTAGAAGAAGGTTGGAATTACGAAAGAAAGGTTTCAGTTATATGAAGAAAAGGGTAGAACTTTGATATAAAAGTAAAGTTACAATGTGAACATATAATATTAAATTAGTGAATAGAAAATAAACAACATGTTAATGGAAATAGTGACTTGTGTTTGCTTTTGGCTAATTCCCCATGGCCGAGCCAAGCGAGTGATTATGAAATATGATTAACATGAAGTATCAATATAATAAATAAAAGGATCCCGGTCACAATACTAAGTGATTAAAAAGCTTAATTTAGACATAAGTATAACAGTAGGTTCCTTTTCACTCGCGGGATTTCCTGTTTGCTTCAGACTAAACTACACCTCTTTCTTAATTTTCATAATTGGATTTAATAAAGAATATTGATATAGTAATATCATGTTTAATTAATGAAACAAATAATAAATGTGTCCCTAAACAATTTAATTAAGCCCAAAATCTACTAAACTCATTCCTTTTCGCTAGCGGGAATTCCTTTCGCTTCTTTTCGCTTAAACAATCCTTTTCGCCGTTTATACGAACCCGTCAGATGAATTGACCCTATTCGGTACCATTTTTAGCAACAGGGACCTATAGTTTAATGTTTAATGTACCACTTAAAACCACAGTCTTTTATTATGATAGTAGCTGTGTAATTTAAAGAAGGAAGGATAGAGAGATGAAGATAATTAGTGTTATATGTCACAATGTCTACTTATTTCAAGGCCAGAATCTAATTGCACTTATTTTTACCTGATTATTTGATCTCAATATAGACATGATTGAATAGTAAAAAAAAATATATACAAAAAATCTGTAAAAACTATTGTGTAATGAGATTCTTATATCCTCTGTATTATTCCCACAAAATGACTGACAGTACTTTTCAATTATTAAGCTGGACATAACTATGTATCAGTAGCTTAAAGGTTAACGTTGCATCAAGCTTTTTATAACTTAAGGGAGTCTAGGGTTCAGACATAAAAAGAATAAACTATGATATTTTCTACTAATTTTTTCACAGTAATGTGTGATATAGATCCTATGACAGTAATGTGTGATATAGATCCTATGACAGTAATGTGTGATATTGATCCTCTGACAGTAATGCGTGATATAGATCCTCTGACAGTAATGTGTGATATAGATCCTAGGTTATGCATCGAGGTTAATTTTAGTCCTGATTCCGTTAAAATGTATATGATCAATTACACTTTTGCTTGCACTCTGTTTTGATCTGATGCAGAGCTTTTTCTTTCATAGGGGAGGGAAACAGTGCGGTTTTTAGGATGAAGGGGGAAAACTTAGTCGGATTTCAAGATAAAGGGGGAGCAGTGTATTAGACAGAAACTGCTTTAAACAATATTTATTCAAGAAATAGGGTGAACATTATGTCAGATAATACATGGACAGAATTTGAAAAAAAGCTTTCAATGAAAACATATATAAATTCATCTCTTTAGGCAGAAATTGAAGATATGGGTCAGCAAATATGCAAAAAAGGCACATTTTAGGAAAACACCTTTCTTCTATAAATATAAGCAAAACTTAATATTGAGAATATAGGTGTGGGAATTGTTGTTTACCAAAAAAAAAAGGGAACAAAAACTAATTTAGAGGAATTTTCTCAGCCAAAGAGGGGAAAAAAGGCCCCGTGATGTGACATTTACAGTATGAATTGGAACTTTTTTAAAAGCTTAGAAGAGAGAATCTAGAAAATTCCTGATGCATTTAAAGACATTACCCCGTCACTAACCTACTGACGAAGAGTTTTACATATAACTTACATATTTTGAAAATACGAACTCTATAGACACAATTCTATTTTTTATTTATAAACAACTTTAACCAGCCAAGTCAAAACCCAAAACTGGAACGTCAGATTATGAGTTACCAACTCATTATTCATTTTACACATCTTGAATCTCGGTTATTTTAAGTGCACGTGAATATAAACATATTCTTTAATCGGCACATGTACATTATTTTATGACCTGAACACCTGGATAGATTTTGTATAATTTTGTCATTATTTGGCAAGTTAGTGCCTTTAACATAACAGACCGCAATCATCTGACAGCAATTAGTGGAGACTGCTTGATCAGCAGTATGCCGCAGTCTTATATAAACTACTACTAGCCTAGTCCACATTGTTACATTGTAGATAGACAAGAATGCCAGGTGCTATACATCAACGCGGAGATGAGCCCTCCATGTTCCTTCAGAGACCCTCTACGGGGAAATCCCAGGATGTGCGCCACATTCTGGTGAGGACATTCAGGGACGTGTTCACCAGGGATACTGTTGGACCAGATACAGTGAAAAACCTGTCTGTGTCAAAAGGTGGTGATGACCCGTATCATGAAAGATATGTTGAGGCCCTACAGAAGGTATATTATTCATCTTGGTTATATCTACCGACAATGGTGGTGTGTTACTGCACTTTCTTTGCTCAAGCACTGGAAAGAACTTATACCATATTTCCCCTAATAGTAGCGCCCAGGTGCTGTGTAAAATGACATGGGGGTGCTCTTATAAAATAAAATAAAAACACTTTTTTTAATACGGTAGTTTTATACAAAAAAAAATGTATTGATTCTTTTTTATTTTTTGATACAAAATATCAATTTTGTATTAAATTTTGAAGATTTGTTTTTTTAAAGGTCTGGGGCGCTTGTATTGTGGGAGGCGCTACTATTACTAATACTATTAGGGGAAATAAGGTTGATTTTGAATACACAGATTTTTTTTGATACACAGTGTACAATCATGTAATATAAACATTACATTTGACTATAATTTTTGTATAAATTGTACACATGGAATTGAAGTTAGAATAATGCTGTCCGTCTCTAAGCTGCTAGAACGGCCCCAGTAGCTCAGTGGATAAGGTCTTAACAACAAACATACACCGAATCCTTACGTTTTTTTGCAGTCCAAACATTTTCATTAATATATATCGTAATTCAAGCAAATTTAAAGGGACACTGTCCGTAAGTAAGCAGATATTGAGCATAACCAAATAACCGTCTGACTTTTATTCAGTGAAATGTATACATGAAAACATGAGCATAGACACTAAGAAGTATGTAATACATTCGTGAGTTTGAAAAAAGTTTTAATTATTATTTGTAAATAAAGTGGGACCCACCATATTTACCTTTTCTGCAATCACGTGACTTCCATCAGCGCATTAGGTTTTCACCATATTATGTATTGCGAAATATGTACAGACCGGTTAGCTCAGGTAGGAGCGATGTCGGCTACTTCACGCTCACTATTATTACCGCGAGTGTAATTTTAATTTGGGCTGCGAGTTCAAATGCCCGAAGCGGTTATTCTTTTTTTTGTACCGCGACTGATTTCTGTCAAGCAATCTAGCTTTTAATTAATAAATATTCAATAATGATTTGTGTGTAATATTTGCGAACATAATTAGTGTGTGTTTTATAAGCTAAAAGTTACGGACATTTTCCCTTTAATATGTGACTTATTTAATGCATTTGCACATTTCTATGAAACTGAAGCATATTATGAGGATTTTCTCTTGTATTTGTATTGGCACCAATTTCTCTCCCAAATCATCACCAGGCGCTTAAAGTAACTGTTTGGTTTACTATCCTGTTATACATCTGACAGGTGTTTGATGAGCGGCAGCGACGAATGGAGGAGGCGGCTATGTTGGAGCGACACATCATGCAGGCCCAGGCACGTGCCATGTCCGCCGATGAGAGGGATATAAACAAGGCAGTCGACAGTTGTGATAAATTTAATGAGCTTGGACTACCACCAGGTAAACTAGGAAAATAAATCAATATTTATATGTTTTAAAACTTTTATATGTTCTGTATGAATATGATATAGATCCTTTAAAAAAAAACGGTAAAAAAAAAAACAATCATCCAAAATGTTTCAAGGCGCTGCAGTGACTGAGTGGGTAGCATGTTTGTATCTGAATATAGATAGTTATCATCCCTTATTTGTAAATAGTTTTATCTTTATATATTTACATACATTTTTAATTTCTACTTCATTTCTTCATCTTTCAGTTTTTGCGCACAATATGACCTATGTATGTGTTGACGTGCCGTAAAACAGCATTCATTCATTCATTCATTCATTCATTCATTCATTCATTCATTCATTCATTCATTCATTCATTCATTCATTCATTCATTCATTCATTCATTCATTCATTGAATCAGGTGATCATGGGTTCAAGCCTCTGAGGCCACTCGGTTACTTCAGCGTGTTCTTATACAACACAGTTATGTAGGCAGTCCGGCATATCAAACTCCGTAATTTGAGCACTTTAAAGAACCCTTGAAATGTTTTGAATAGTAATAGTAGAGCGTAGTTCTTGGATTGCTATGATAGTAATAGTAGAGCATAGTTCTTGGATTGCTATGATAGTAATAGTAGAGCGTAGTTCTTGGATTGCTATGATAGTAATAGTAGAGCATAGTTCTTGGATTGCTATGATAGTAATAGTAGAGCATAGTTCTTGGATTGCTATGATAGTAATAGTAGAGCATAGTTCTTGGATTGCTATGATAGTAATAGTAGAGCATAGTTCTTGGATTGCTATGATAGTAATAGTAGAGCATAGTTCTTGGATTGCTATGATAGTAATAGTAGAGCATAGTTCTTGGATTGCTATGATAGTAATAGTAGAGCGTAGTTCTTGGATTGCTATGATAGTAATAGTAGAGCGTAGTTCTTGGATTGCTATGATAGTAATAGTAGAGCATAGTTCTTGGATTGCTATGATAGTAATAGTAGAGCGTAGTTCTTGGATTGCTATGATAGTAATAGTAGAGCGTAGTTCTTGGATTGCTATGATAGTAATAGTAGAGCATAGTTCTTGGATTGCTATGATAGTAATAGTAGAGCGTAGTTCTTGGATTGCTATGATAGTAATAGTAGAGCATAGTTCTTGGATTGCTATGATAGTAATAGTAGAGCATAGTTCTTGGATTGCTATGATAGTAATAGTAGAGCACAGTTCTTGGATTGCTATGATAGTAATAGTAGAGCATAGTTCTTGGATTGCTATGATAGTAATAGTAGAGCGTAGTTCTTGGATTGCTATGATAGTAATAGTAGAGCATAGTTCTTGGATTGCTATGACAGTAATAGTAGAGCATAGTTCTTGGATTGCTATGATAGTAATAGTAGAGCATAGTTCTTGGATTGCTATGTTTCTGTCTCCTCTCTCTGGGCGGTGCAAAGTAACCTTAACAGTATGTTGATGAGCTGTTAAACTTCCATTCAAACATGTTTTAGTTTTACTGACACACTGTATTGCTCATTCTAAAATTAAACACATTGCCCAAATTCTCTGTGATGCAGCTAATTAATATAGAGGTCTGTTGTTAAATGACATTAAACATAGTGTGATTCTAGCAACCATATATTGGGTTTCTGATGGCAGTATAAGTTGAATTACCATACTTTCAAGTGTTGCCTGAGGTAGCCAAACTAAACAATACAATCACCAACATATATGAAGGTCAGGGTCGCAGTCAGGGCTATAGTATCAGTTTGAAAGTCATTATTTAATATTTAAAAAACAATGAACTCTAACATTCCCTGTAACTTTTTCATTTATTTACCATGTTTCCCCTTATAAGACCGCCTCCCTACATAGTAGCTACACCCCATCCCCACCCCAAATCTTTCCAAAAAAAAAAAAAATCTTTAAAATTTAATATATTTTCTGATTTTTATTCAGGGAAATCCATACATGAAAGCATGAGCATAGACTCAAAAAAGTCTGTAGGAATAAGTTTGGGAATTTGGGGAAAACAAGTTTTTTATTGTTTGTTTGTAAACATTGCTGGGATCGCAATATTTATATTTCTGTTGCTCTAATGTGACATCCATTAGCGCATTAGATTTTGGTAATATTATGTCTTGCAATACAGAACTTACCCGTGTAGCTCAATGGTTACGTGTTAGTCCTCAATGGTTACGTGTTAGTCCTCAATGGTTACGTGTTAGTCCTATTATTAACTGTGAGTTTAATTGTGAGCTTGGGATTCAACCCCACAAACTGCTTCTTTTATTTCTGTATCGCTATTGAATTGTCAAAACATCTTATATCTATTTAGTAAATATTCAATGATGGTAGTTGTGTCATTTCCTTGTTTGAAACAGTTTTGATTGATTTGGTAGGACATACATGCAAATATTAGACATCGTAGAATAAGTACAACTTCCCATGTGGATTTGTTTAAGTGACACATGGCAGTCTTGAGTTTTATATTGAGCATTATATCAAGTATCAATTTATTAATCCTGTATCATTTTGACTTCAAAACTGCTTGCAGTTAAAAAATAAGATTTTAAATTTTCATCATTATTTACTGATGTTTTTAATGTATTGTTGGTGCAATATAATCAGTAGTCAGTAATATTTAAACAGAATTGTTGTTCTATTCTAATAATTAAAATGAATGATTGCAAATATGCAAATTATGTAGAAAAACTAACAGGACGCCGCTAGTTTTAAACAAATCAAGATTGCCATGTGTCCCTTTAAATTATGATTTATAAAACTGTGCCATAATGAAAAAAAGAAGGCAGGCATACCGAGGAATAAATGCGAAACTATTTATACATAAAGAACATGTTATACATTAGTACGGTGTTGAGCCCTTCATACTGTTCTGTTTGCCCGCATTTATATTATTTCATGTTTTAACATAGGTCCATTCAATGAAGGTAATGTATGTGTTTCACATCACAGCACATGATTTAAATAACGTGGTGTGGGTGTAATTCTAAGGATTATAGTGCCTCTGTGAGCCTGATAGCCATCAGAGAATCCAGATACAGCTGGTCACGATGGAGTGTGGACTGATTTAAATTACATACTGCTTTTACTGATACATGTATTTTGATGCCATAACTTAAATTTGAGGACTTTATTTACACCAACAAACATTTTGAAAAAAACCATGACAATGTCAACTGTGTTAACTATTACCATAACTCTGCTGTTTCTGGTTTGATATGGGCAGTTTGTTCTAGCCAACATGGGTCATATTTTTCAAAAATGTTTGTTAACTAATGTAAATTAAGCGCTCAAATTTAAGTGACATCATCAGAATATCAGTAAAATGATGTGGACAATCTAAAAAAAAGAGTTATATTAATATTAATAATTAGTAACACTAATTATACTGAAAGGAAAAAGAAACGCAGGGTGCATATTTCCGCTATATATTGCATATACTGCACACTTAATTCCATATATATATTCCAAGGAAATCCCAAGATGTTTTGTAAAAAAAAAGTGCAGTTAGTTAGAGAAAGGACACAACTGTGATGTTGTAGACAGTTCAGTACTGTATTTAATGTTAAGTGATTGCAACATTTAAAGCCTAAGTTTGCTCACCTGCTTGAGCCAAATGCGCATTCTGACGATAATGAAACTTTAAAGGGGTAACCATTGGTGTGTTCAGTGCTGTTTAAACCTTCTTTCTAAAAGGACAGGCCTAATGTCGCCCTGTACCATTCGATTAGCAGTAGCATATTAAACATACCATATATAGCGGAAATACGCACCCTGCGTTTCTTTTTCCTTTCAGTATATATAGTTCTACCAGCCATTCAACAGGCACCTGTGTGTTTTTTAACAGATAATGGTCGCATATTTGCTTTTCATTTTTGGTATGATGTGAAAATACATTATGAAAAACACATAAGGTTACATTTCACTAATTATACAGACTTCATAAGGTTACACTCCACTAATTTTTATGTAAGATTCCACTAAGTTTTTTAATTATTTGTCCTGTTATTTAACAGATAATGGTTGCATAGAATAATGTTCTTTTTTAAAAAATTTTGTGACATGAAAATATGCAATAATAACCTCATAAAGTTATTCACTACTAATTTTAAGACCTCATAAGGTTACACTAGTTTACGTTGTGTCTCGTCTCGTCGCGTCCCGTTTTATTATTTAACAAACAATGGTTGCATATTTGCTTTTCCTTTTTGGTATTTTGTGAAAATACATTATGAAAACCACATAAGTTTACATTCCACTAATTATACAGACTTCATAAGGTTACACTCCACAATTTTTTATGTAAGACTCCACATATTTATACCCCCGCCAAACAGGTTTATTGGGGGCTATATAGTAATCACTTTCGAGTTATTTAGCAGATAATGGTTACATATTTGCTTTTCCATTTTGGTATGATGTGAACATACTTAATGAAAACCATATACGGGAACAGTCCACTAATTATATAATTATAAGACTTCTTAAGGTTGCACTCCACTTATTTTTACTTAAGACTCCACTTATTTTAATCATTTGTTGCGTTATGTAACAAATAATCAGATAATTGTGCATAATTATTTTATTTTCCTTTTTCTTATTTAATATGTGAGACTTCACATATTTTTTAATTATTTGTAATTGAGACTCTGCTGAGCACAAACTTCAGAGTATTCCCACGTATTGATATTATTGAGATGATATCTATTCTGACTGGACATCAATACGGGAGTATTAATCACCTTTACATAATTTGCATTAAATTTGTTTTTTAGTTTTTAGCTCTACTGGCCAAGGGGGAGCAGAGCTTATGGGATGGTGTGTTGTCCGTCTTCCGTCGTCCGTCCGTCGTCCGTCCGTCGTCCGTCCGTCCGTCGTCCGTCCGTCCGTCGTCCGTCCGTTAACTTTTGCTTGTGTTCACTCTAGAGGCCACATTTCTGATGCAATCATCATGAAACTTTGTCAGAATGTTTGTCTCAATGAAATCTCGGTCAAGTTCGAAAATGGGTCATGTGGGGTCAAAAACTAGGTCACTAGGTCAAATATTGGAAAAACCTTGTGTGCACTCTAAAGGCCATATTTTTGACCCGAGCTTGATGCAACTTTGTCAGAATGTTTGTCTTAATTATATCTTGGTCAAGTTTGAAAATGGGTCACATGGGGTTAAAAACTAGGTCACTAGGTCAAATACTTGAAAAACCTTGTGTACACTCTAGAAGCCGTATTTCTGATTCAATCTTGATGAAACTTTGTCAAAATGTTTGTCTTAATTATATCTTGGTCAAGTTCAAAAATGGGTCACATGGTTTTAAAAACTAGGTCACTAGGTCAAACTTTGGAAAAACCGTGTGTACACTCTAGAGGCCATATTTTTGACCTGATCTTGATGAAACTTTGTCAGAATGTTTGTCTTAATGAAATCTGGGTCAAGTTCAAAAATGGGTCATGTGGGGTTAAAAACTAGTTCACTAGGTCAAATACTTGAAAAAACTTGCGTACACTCTAGAGGTCATATTTGTTACCCAATCTTGATGAAACTGTCAAATTGTTTATCTTAATTATATCTTGATCAAGTTCGAAAATGGGTCACATGAAGTTAAAAACTAGGTCACTAGGTCAAATATTGGAAAAACCTTGTGTAGACTCTAGAGGCCATATTTTTGACCCGAGCTTGATGCAACTTTGTCAGAATGTTTATCTTAATTGTTTGTCTCAATGAAATCTCGGTCAAGTTCGAAAATGGGTCATGTGGGGTCAAAAACTAGGTCACTAGGTCAAATATTGGAAAAACCTTGTGTACACTCTAAGAGGCCATATTTTTGACCCGAGCTTGATGCAACTTTGTCAGAATGTTTGTCTTAATTATATCTTGGTCAGGTTTGAAAATGGGTCACATGGGGTTAAAAACTAGGTCACTAGGTCAAATACTTGAAAAACCTTGTGTACACTCTAGAAGCCGTATTTCTGACCCAATCTTGATGAAACTTTGTCAAATTGTTTATCTTAATTATATCTTGATCAAGTTCGGAAATGGGTCACATGAAGTTAAAAACTAGGTCACTAGGTCAAATATTGGAAAAAAACTTGTGTACACTCTAGAGGCCATATTTTTGACCCGAGCTTGATGCAACTTTGTCAGAATATTTGTCTTAATTATATCTTGGTCAAGTTTGAAAATGGGTCACATGGGGTTAAAAACTAGGTCACTAGGTCACATATTGGAAAAACCTTGTGTACACTCTTTGTCAAAATGTTTGTCTTAATTATATCTTGGTCAAGTTCAAAAATGGGTCACACAGGGTCAAAAATTAGGTCACTAGTACACTCTAGAGGCCATATTTCTGACCCAATCTTGATGAAACTTTGTCGAAATGTTGTCTTAATTATATTTTGGTCAAGTTCGAAAATGGATCCCATGTGGTCAAAAACTAGGTCACTAGGTCAGATACTTGAAAAACCTTGTGTACACTCTAGAGGTCATATTTGTTACCCAATCTTGATGAAATTTTGTCAAATTGTTTATCTTACTTATATCTTGATCAAGTTCGGAAATGGGTCACATGAAGTTAAAAACTATGTCACTAGGTCAAATATTGGAAAAAACCTTGTGTACACTCTAGAGGCCATATTTTTGACCCGAGCTTGATGCAACTTTGTCAGAATATTTGTCTTAATTATATCTTGGTGAAGTTTGAAAATGGGTCACATGGTGTTAAAAACTAGGTCACTAGGTCAAACTTTGGAAAAACCGTGTGTACACTCTAAAGGCCATATTTTTGACCCGATCTTGATGCAATTTTGTCAGAATATTTGTCTCAATTATAGCTTGCTAACGTTCGAAAATGGGTCACACAGGGTCAAAAACGAGGTCACTAGTACACTCTAGAGGCCATATTTCTGACCCAATCTTGATGAAACTTTGTCGAAATGTTGTCTTAATTATATTTTGGTCAAGTTCGAAAATGGATCCCATGGGTTCAAAAACTAGGTCACTAGGTCAAATACTTGAAAAACCTTGTGTACACTCTAGACACCATGTAGTACGACTCGATTCATCAATGGTATATCAGCCAGTAGAGCGTTCACAGGCCCTCTTGGGCCTCTTGTTTAGTTAATTTATATGAAAATACAGAATCAGTACCTTTTTTGAGGATACACATATATTCAAACAGGTCACCAAGCGGGGGTATTAATCACCTTTAGTGATAGCTCTAGTTTCTCATACCTTTTTGAATTGATTGTTCCCAAATGTCACGTACACATAACAACTGATGACCTTATGTCCATGTATATCACCCATCATTGATTGCCTACTTTATTACAGAATTATGGCCCTTTGTTTGACTTAGAATTGTCCATTTTAATATTGTATAATGAATGACCTGTTAATACATTTTTTCTCAAACATTTTCGAATTGATTGTTCTCAAACTTCATGTACACATAACAGCTGATTCCCTTATGACCTTCTACATCACAAATTGTTGATGCCTAATTTATTACAGAATCACGGCCCTTTATTTGAGTTTTTCACTCCATAATGAACTTCATGTGGCTTTCACTTTAACATTGTTCATGGATTGTTATTACACCTAACATACAGTTCACACGTGATATGATTTGTCTCTGCATTTATGTTTTTTCAATTCTGTTTTAGCTCTACTGATCAGCTATGGTACGGTGTCCGTCGTGTCCGTAAACTTTTTTTGCGACGACTACTCCTCTGAAACAACTTGATGGATTTTCATGAAATTTTACAGGAATTTTGCCCATGATGTCTAGCAAATATTCAAGATGGCTGCCAATGCTAAAAATAGATTTTTAAAAATCAAGTTTGTAGCGACTACTTGAAAACTTCTTGAAAACTATAAGTGATACTGGTATGGGACTTTTTCTAAAATAATCAGCATTACATGTTGTTGGTCGTTGTCGGAAATCGTTTGATTCAACACTAAATATGGCTGCCGCAGCAGCCATCTTTGTTTACATAGAGTTATATAGTAAAAACTTGTAAAAGTCCAGACTCTATTGTGCCCATCGCGTCAGGTATACCTTGACGTGTTCGTTGGCGGAGGGACTATAAACCTTAGAATTACACACACACACACACGTAAAAACTTGTAGCGACTACTCCTCTGAAACTACTTTACAGATTTTCATGAAACTTCACAGGAATGTTGCTCTTGATGTCTAGTTGATCCTAGTAAAATGTCAGGTTGGCCAGAAAATCAAGATGGCCACCACGGCTAAAAATAGATTAAAAAATATAAGTTTGTAGTACCTACTTCTTGAAAACTATATGTGATATTGATATGGGACTTTTTCTAAAATGGTCAGCATGACATGATGTTTCCTTGTTGAAAATTATTTTGAATCAACATTAAACATGGCTGCCAGTGGCCATCTTTGTTTACATAGAGTTATATAGTAAAAAGTTGTAGCGACTACTCCTCTGAAACTACTTGACAGATTTTCATGAAACTTCACATGAATGCTGATCTAGCTATCAAAATTTATCAGTAGAGTTCTTGTTATTTTTTTAACACCCACACATGATGATATGATGTGTCTCAATCCTCCGTGGTGCCACTGAGTTCCGTCGGTGTGTTCTTGGGCAAGACACTTTCCCTTAGCCTCGTCCGTCAGATGGGGACGTAAACTGGGGGGTCCCGTGTATCGGTCTATCCTCCGAGCATGTTAAAGAACCATAGGAATCTATTCCTATGATAATAGGAATCTATTCCTATGATAATAAGAGTAGGGCAGGTTCCCGGATTCCTATGTATCCTTCCCCTCTCTCTGGGGTGGCTCTAAATAACCTATACTGTGTTGATGAGCCGTTAAACAGCATTCAATTCAATTCTACATTAATAGTTTTTTGATTCTGCACATTTTTTTTGCATAATTATAGCAGTATAGTTATGTCAACTGCGGAATCTCAGTCATTAGGTTCAAGGTACAAGGTTCATGTCTTTGTGGTTTGTGTGGAGGAGATAATGTAGTGTATAAGGTCACAGACATATTAATAAACAGATAGGAAACTTCCTATCTTAACCAATGAAGTACCCAAAATATCACGTGGCACCTTAACTTTTCCTTCTATCTCCTCTCTCAATTATTCACTGATTTTAATGAGAATACATTCAAATGATTCATAGTGAATAGCAAAATGGTATTATAATAATTTATGTTTATTTTGAAAGGAAGAAATTGTATAAAAAGATGTTTAAAGTTAAAAATGTCATCATTTTTTGCTTTTCTCTTAAAAATCAAGGTTTTGACATAGTCAAAGTTTCTGTCAAACTCCGTTTTTGCTCTAAATGTAAGAGAAAGAAAGATACTATCATTGGAAAGAAAATTAGATTTGTGATGGTATTTGGCATGAATGAAACTTGTATAGATCTATAAAACTCATCATAATATGTGTGTTTAAAGTTGGGAAATAAAGTTGGCACTTAAAGTGGTCATAACAAGATTCTAGGACAAACACTAAAAACATTTTTCATTTAGATTCTTGTTCACACTGCAGACCACTGAGAGGTATACTCTACTGGTTTAGATAAATTTTATTTACATTTTAAAGTCAGAATGTGTCACTAGTGTGTTTTTGGACATTGAAAAATGTTCTGCTAATGCTGCGCACCTTAACAAAAATATTATATTTGTTTCCCCTTTCGAGCTCATTTATTTCTAAGAAGCTGTTAATCATCTGATCGGCAGTTTTTGAGGTTAGGGGTCAACATTTTAATGAAACTCACATATTTTACCATTATTCACATTTTTTGGGTTAAAACTTTCTTCTTCTTTTTTTTTAATTAATTTTATATCCGATCTTACTAATACCTTTAAAAGAATACCCAAGCATTCCATACTCTGTTTCAGGTCGATCCCACTTCCGAACATGCATTGACACGCAGTTGCTACGGAAACACAAGTTGTTGACACCAGAGGACTACTCAACGGCTGAGGCGCCCCGTGTGGGGCCACCCGCAGGTAGAAATAACATCACTGGGTGTTCTCATCTCAGGGTTGTGAAAGACAGTTACTTTAATAATGATGCATTTCTAAAAAATTAATAAGTACTTTTGTGTGTCTAAACACAGACCTAAAATTAAACAGATGCAAAACTTCATATCTGGATAAAATATTCATTGATTTTGTTGAGAATACATTCAAAAGATTTATAATGAATAGCAAAATGAGATTATGCTTCTTCATCTTGATTAAGAAATAAAGCTGCTTAAAGTAATAAATATCCTCATTTTGGGTTTTTCTCTTAAAAATCAAGAAATTTTGAGATAGCTTTAAGTTTGGAAAAGAAAATGATTGGAAAGAGAAATAAAATAGTTTTAGATTTGGACATGAATGAAATGTGAACTGATCATTGCATAAAACTCTTTATGTTATATGTGTCATGAAATGTGTGTTCCACACTGTGCTACATGAAATCAAGATAAATAGCAGTTTCCTATCTATTTGTTATTAGGTCTGTGGACAGATATTTCACAACAACACCTGTTTTGCTGTTTAATGCTCAGTTGTTAAAGTGTCATAGAGTGATTTGTTTCTATCAGTGAGGCGTATTTGAGACTACTTTTGATTAGTGTTAGTTTGATATTAAAGCTTGAGGGCCAGTATCACAAAGAGGCATAAATACCTCAGTTAATGACCTGTTTAGTGCAGGTGTACTTTAATCAAAACAATACTGTTTTAGGTACATTGCGCGAAGGTAAAAAAAAACTGTTGTTATTTGTTGATTTTTATTATGGGATGCCGAGTTGTCCATCGTCTGTCCGTCGTTAACTTTTGCCTTGTAAACACAATAGGGACATTATTATTAATCGGATCTTAACAGAACTTTGCCAGCCAAATCGGATTGGTTTCTTCAGAGTTTTGGCCCATGTTTTGCTGAAAAATGACATATTTTGCCTTGTGAACAATCCAGCACCTTCATTTATTATTTGATCTTTACCAAATTTGGCCAGATTGTCAATGAAATCTCAGACAAGTTTGAAAACTCAGGTAAGTTCGCAAACCTACAGATTGAATTAGTAATGCTAGGGTTATGGCCCTTGTTTTGCTGAAAAGTGCCATATTCTGTATTGTGAACACTCTAGCACCTGCATTTATTATTTGATCTTACCAAATTTAGCCAGATTGTTAATATCAATAAACACTCAGACAAGTTTGAAAACCAGCCAGATTGGTTTAGTAACACCACAGTTATGGCTCTTGTTTTACTTAAAAATACCATTTTCTGCCTTGTGAACACTTTAGCACCTTCATTTTGTATTTGATCTTTATCAATCTTGGGTCAGTTGTTATCCCGGTGCTTTTTGAAGAAGAATTTGTAATGATCTCCACAGTATGTATGTCCATCTGTACTTACGTATGTACATCCTTCTGTAATGTCCCATAACTCCTACACCATTCACAATGTGGACTTAGTACCATAGCTTATGACTACCCTGTGTCTATAGATGTGCGTAACAGTCTTAAAACTGAATAGCTTCATAAGTATAACTGATAGCCAGCTGAAAGTTGGTAGGTGGATTGTTGATGAACAACACATAATATTTAAAACTGATTTTGACATTACACCTCCAGGTAAAAGTCACTGTAAAAGCATGGTAAAGTTCGACAATCAGCCATTTTTGAAATTCCATCCCACCTCCCCTTTACTTTGTTATAAGTAAGAGCCATCATGTTCAGTTTTTCAGTTGTTAAGCCAGTAGAGCATCCACAGGCTCTGTTGAGCCTCTTGTGTTATATATTACCTTTTATTTCAATGCATTTTGATTTATTTATTTGTTCATTCATTCATTAATTTATTTATTTATTTTTATTTAGATCTATTTATTATTGTCTATAAGCCGCCATTAAATTACATTGTCAAATTTTTCTAAGAACATTGTCATAGTTCTAATATTGACTGTCATAGTTCTAATGTTGACAGTCATAGTTCTAATATTGACTTTTGTTTCTACGTTGGGCCAGGACTTTGTTAGTTTTTATGTTCACGTTTTTTGTGCTGGCCAAGTAAAAGAAAGGATATTTCAAAAATGGCCTTATGTTTTGCAAAAATTGGATAAAAGGGTTGGAGAATAATTATTGTTGACACAATCGTTGTTTGAGATGAATTTTATTTTAAGTGTAGATTTGAGGGCTTAAAGGCAACAAAAACAACAACACAGTTAAATTACTGATACTGTACATGCATAATTGAATAATGTTTAATAATGTTGAATCAATCAAATCTTCTAGAAGAAGAGATTTATTTTTGGTGTATGATCAGCTCTTTGTTGGCAGAGAGGTCAGCTCTATTTTTCGTCTGTTTCATCCCTATTTTTCTGTCTCTATTTTTCATCAGTAAAGGGGTCAGTTCTATTTTTGTCAGTGGTTCTTTAGAATATCATATTTCTCATCAGTAAAAGAATCTGCTTTTTGTTTTTTACCTGCTATGTCAGATTGCTTCAGCAGTTTAAAGGGAGCCCCGCGTGTGGTTCCTGGGCCCCGTTTGGTTACGGGGCAAAGAATAGGGCCACTGCAGATCCCGTTGAAGGAGAAGGCAGAGGGGTAGAACTAAAAAAAACAATTCAATTCAGTTTAAAGGGACACATGGCAATCTTGATGTTTTAAAAACTCACGACATCCCGTTAATTTTTCTACATTTGTCCAATCGTTAATATTAATTATAGGTATGGTATAAATGAAATTATTTGTGCATATTACTAACTGTTGACTATATTGCACCAATGATATATCTAAACTTATGGTAGCACAAGCTGGATTAAAGTAAAAATGATCCTGGATTAATAAATCAAGACGCTAATTTGAATGCTTGATAAAAAATTCAAGATTGTCGTGTGTCCCTTTAAGTTTGGAAAGGAGGATGTCCTGCGAATTTTTGAACTGTTGACAACTGAATTGTTCTTATTGCTGAGATATGGCCATAAACTCAGTTAAATACTTTTAAGCAAATCTTTTTTTTCAGTGGTCAAGAATAAACATATTTAGTTCTTCAGGTGGGATTTCCTCGTGTTGTTCAACATCTCTGAGCCAGTCACACAATTTGCTCACGTCATATTTTGTTTTAGATTATAGTCATGATAGTCATCATTGTATCATATTTTAACAATCTCTTGCATGCAATAATTATATGGGGATCTAAATCCATTAATGGCTTGACAGTAAAGCGAGAACTCTGCCTGCCATTTTCAACTGTCGCGTTTGTCATTGGATGCACGTGCCGATGCATGATATGACTGGTTCATTGTCGATTTTTAAAAAAAAATAATTCTACTATTTGATATTTAATACAGATTTTCAACCCTCATTATGGGTATTTCGATCCTTCATATTGAGTTTTGGCCTATCGTCTAGAGTGCTTAATATCAAATATGACCACACAGAGGGAAGGCCTGTATTACACAAAAAAACAGTCCAATTTTGTACATAGTAACACATGTAACAAACTACTCAATTTAAGTATAGTATATTTTCTGTAAAATAAATTGCTCGTGGTTACTAAGTTTATATCCTTTTTAGCTGAGAAGACACCCAGCTATGCACGTGTCACTATGGCATCACGTCAGCACACAAGAGATGATTTGTTCCTGCCTCCGGATTCACCACCACCGTTCACGGCCCGCAGTAAATCGGACATCGGCAGTCTCGTCTCGGAGGAACCATTACATGCTGACCAGAGGAAGGATGAGGCGTATCTGGTGGGTTGCTAATTGACAATTAAGATCTTTTTCATCTCATGTAGTTATGTGCATGGACTGTTTTTATAAAAACACAATTATAAAAAAAATTATTGATCACTAAGTATTTGAGTTTCGGCCAGCAGAGCTTATGGGATGCCGAGATGTACGTCGTCCGTCGACGATAGGGCCTTTATTTTTTATCCGGTCTTTACCAAACTCTAACAGGTTGTTAGTATCAATGAAATCTTGGACAAGTTCGAAAACCAGCCAGATCGGACCAGTACCAGCAGAGTTATGGCCCTTGATTTAGTTAAAAATGCTATATTGCTTTATTTTGCCTCGTTAAGACGATAGGACCATTTATTTTTCGTCCTATCTTTACCAAACTTTACCACATTGTTAATATCAATGAAAGCTCGGACAAGTTCGAAAACCAGACAGATCCGACCAGTAACAGCGGAGTTATATGGTCCTTCATTTAGTTAAAAATGCTATATTGCTATATTTTGTCTCGTTAAGACGATAGGGCCTTAATTTTTTCATCCTATCTTTACCAAACTTTACCACATTGTTAAAATCAATGAAAGCTCGGACATGATCGAAAAACAGCCATATCGGCCTAGTAACAGCGGAGTTATGGCCCTTGATTTAGTTAAAAATGCTATATTTTGCCTCGTTAAGACGATAGGCGATTCATTTTTCATCCGATCTTTACCAAACTTTATCAAATTGTCAATATGAATGAAAGCTCGGACAAGTTCGAAAACCATTCATATCGGACCAGTAACAGCGGAGTTGTGGCCCTTGATTTAGTACAAAATGCTATATTTTGCCTCGTTAAGACGATAGGACCTTCATTTTTCATCCGATCTTTACCAAACTTGATCAGATTGTTAACGTCAATGAAAGCTCAGTCAAGTTCGAAAACCAGCCAGATCGTATCAGTAACAGCGGATTGATTTTGTTAAAAATGCTATAATTTGCCTCGTCATATGATAGGGCCTTCATTTTGCATCTGATCTTTGCCAAACTTTACCAGATCGATGTTATGACTTTCTTTTTTGATATTTTTTTTTTTTTTTTAAATTTTTCATTTGTTTTATTTATTTATTTTTGAATATTTATTTTTTTAATTCATTTGTTTGAAATTTTGAAATAGATTTTTTTTTTGGATTTTTTTATTTGAATTTTTTTTTTGAATATTTTTTTTGATTGATTTAGTTTTATTTATATTTTTTTGATTTTTTTCTCTATGTTTGACCAGTCGGACCAGTAACAGGAGCAATGGCACTTGATTTAGTTAAAAATACTATATTTTGCCTCGTTTATATGGTAGGGCCTTCATTTTTCATCTGATCTTTACCAAACTTTACCAGATTCTTTAGTTATGGCCCTTGATTTAGTTAAAAAGCTGTATTTTGCCCAAAACTTTCAAAAAAAACTAAATAGCTGTCACTCGCTTCATTGATGCTATATATGTTAGCCAGTAGAGCGTCCACAGGCCCTCTTGGGCCTCTTATTTTCTACACATTGACGAATTGGAACCCTAATATCAAGTATGGATTTTGTATTTATAACACCGCAATATGAATTTGCCATTTGCATCGTATGTTTTGAAAACCAGAATAGTATCATTAACATTTTGAGCATCTATTGAAGGGCACTGACACCGAATGTGTATGCATATCATAGTTTATTTATCCTCACTGAGTCGCTGTGTTGCACTGGGAATTTTAGCGAGCAGATCTCGCTTTTAAGTCTCATCCGAAGGTCGGGTCAGGTGTGAATTTCTTTTCTAGTATTTTGAGAATTAATCCAAATTTAGTCCAGGCTGGGATAGAACATGCGATCTCCGGATTACTAAACCAAGGTGCTAACCATTACACCTTGACAACACCTGTTCTCTAACTTGCTGTCTATATGTCTGTCTTCACTACAGGCTCAGTTCCCACGTAATGACGCCTGGAAACAGCAGATGAGCGAGTCACAGAGAGAACAGGAGCGTGTAAGCTTGAACAACCTTGATGCCATGATCAACTACAAGAGGAATCCAAGATATATCCCTCCTTCAGCACCGCCTGGTGGAAAATCTCTCATCAAGAGCCAGAAGATAAAGGCTAAAGAAGTTGGAATACAACCCAAACCAGACACTGTTCTTGCGTGAGTTCAAAATGTTTTTGGACTATTTTGCTACTATTGCGAAGTATTCCAGATTAATATTACGTTGTTGATTGAGGTCGTGTTTAAAGTATTTTTTATACTCTGCGAGTTTGACCTTGTACACTAAAATGTTGCGCAGTATGAAGGTAGTTTATACTTGTTTTGTTATTTGGCCTTGTTTATTCAGGGGTCAGTCAGGCTTGAGGAAATAAAATAAACATTGCATGACAGTTTAGTACAATTTGTGTGCATTATTTCATACCTCCTTGGTAAACTTTATTACACAGCTCTATCTATTAAGATGATTCCTGTTTATGAACATTTAAAGGCAGAATATGCTTTATATAAAAGCATAAATTGAGAAACAGTTGGCAGAGTATTTGGAAGCCTTATATTTCTTAGACAATTACTCAAGGCAATCAATAGAATAGAAGTAAACTTTGCAAACCATGCCGTATAATAACTTCAGTACCTCATGTGAATTGATTTACTACTATGTTCCATCCCATGAGCACTGCTCTCATGTATACATCGTGCAGGGCCATATGATTTATTTAAAGTACAGGACGGGTATTGTGTATGTTTACAATGAATGGTGAAGGTGGGGGGATGGGGAGGGGGAATAAGTTTAAAATCAGTTGTTTCAGTCGGCATATTTATTTAATGCAAATTTGAGGATAATATTATACACTGATACTTGACACCGGGATTTTGGTATGATCAAAAAAATATTTCGTTCATAAGAGGGTGATAGTAATTCACTTCAAGCAATAATCATATCCTCAGTGTGAACCTTATTACTATTACCCTCTAATGAATGTGATATATCATGTGATAGAGTATTTACTAATCAAGATTACAGTTACTGTTTATGAATGCTTCATTTGAATCTTGACATTTGCAGCTCGCCAGACACCACACCGGTATTCCTTGTGTCGCCCCCTGCTGTCGTGTTCTCAGACTACAGGATAGGACAGGTGTATGAGGTAGGTATCCAGCAGTCCAACACAGCACAAATGCCCTTGCTGTTATTTCAAACTCGAGCGACATTCACCAGCATTTTATTTAGGGAGCAAATCTGCAAGTGGTTCAGTTGTTCAAAAAAATGTTTTGATTCAGTTTAGCCTCTCTGTTTGTTTCTAGAATATAATAAATGTCCAGTCTGGTTCTCTGGCTCTTCTCAAAAGGTCCATATATGTTTAAGTTAGAGGACCAAACTAAGTTTCTGGCAACTGTCATCATATTTAATTGTGTGCTGTGGAAGAGTCCACAGTAAGAGGGCTGTTTGTCCACAGTAATCCACAACTTAATGAGGGCTGTTTGTCCACAGTAATCCACAACTTAATGAGGACTGAGGGCTCAGTAATGCATGACTTAATGACGGCTGTTTCTCCACAGTAATCCATGACTTAATGAGGGCTGTTTGTCCACAGTAATCCATGACTTAATGAGGGCTGTTTGTCCACAGTAATCCACAACTTAATGAGGGCTGTTTGTCCACAGTAATCCACAACTTAATGAGGGCTGTTTGTCCACAGTAATCAACAACTTAATGAGGGCTGTTTGTCCACAGTAATCCTCAACTTAATGAGGGCTGTTTGTCCACAGTAATCCACGACTTAATGAGGGCAGTTTGTCCACAGTAATCCACAACTTTATGAGGGCTGTTTGTCCACAGTAATCCAAAACTTAATGAGGGCTGTTTGTCCACAGTAATCCACGACTTAATGAGGGCTGTTTGTCCACAGTAATCCACAACTTAATGAGGGCTGTTCGTCCACAGTACTCCACGACTTAATGAGGGCTGTTTGTCCACAGTAATCCACGACTTAATGAGAGCTGTTTGTCCACAGTAATCCACAACTTAATTAGGGCTGTTTGTCCAAAGTATACCACGACTTAATGAGGGCTGTTTAAAAAGTTTGTAAACATCTTCAATGATATTAATTCATTCTCCTATATTTATGATGTTTTAATTTTGCTGGAGAGCATAATACCACTGGAGAAAATATGAAGCCCACATTGTGTCTGTTCTGAAGAAGTGGCGAGACATAGGTATGACCTCGCAGTGGGGGTCATGGCGGCGTCAATATGTGGGGTGGGGGATGGAACTTAAAAAAATAATTTGACAACCGAAAACAACACATTTTACAGGATTTTTCATAATTTCTCAGATTTTAGTGTTCATGGGTTGTGGGTGAGTAGGTGTGAGAGTGAGGGAGGGGAGCGGGATGCATGATTTGTGCATCCCCCCTTGAATCTACCCATGGGTGTTGTTTGTGTATACATACACTAAACAAAATTCTCTGAGTACCGCTGACATTTATCATTACAGATGACTCTTACGCTGAAGAATGTGTCTGCCTGTATTAGACAGTGTAGGGCTCTCCCTGTGTCCACAACATACTTCTCCGTGGGTCTAGGTAGGTAAAACATAATATTAACATTACTTGAGATTTCTCATGTGTCCATCAAATTTCATAAATAATGTCCCATCATTAATTAATAAAGTTTGGGTGCAATATCAATATGTGCAGTATCGTAATATACTGCACAATTAGCTCCATGCAAAATAAACGGGACAATATAAAAGTATACAATAAATGTAATGGAGAGATAATATATGTAAATGATAGATAATATATGTAATTGGAAGATAATATATGTAATTGTAACTAGGAGATAATATATGTGATTGAGAACTTATACATGTAAATGAGAGATAATTAATTTTGAGAGATAATATATGTAATTGAGAGATAATATATGTAATTGAGAAATTATACATGTAAATGAGAGATAATTTATATATGTAATTGAGAGGTAATATATTTAAGTAAGAGATGATTATGTAATAACTCGCCATGACACTTGCTGTGTACCTGTGTATTCCTAAGTGTGATCATCCAGTCAATTTATTACCGGAGGTGCAGTGTGTTTCCACTCATCTAAACACACTAGTATCATGGGATATCAAAATGTCAACACAGTTACAGGATGTTTAAGGCATCATGCAATAGGAGTTTACTGTCTCCGCTTCATCAATGAATAGTGGCATGTCTGTTTCTGAACTTGAAGGATCATGATTCCATTATGCCACAAAAGGCTAGGGAAGACCCTGTTTATTGTATTTAAATATTAACAATAGATAATGTATGTATAAGATGTCATTTAACACTAATTAGCCCTGTGTGGTTCCGGGGGCTCTGTTCGGTTACGGGGCAAAGAATAGGGCCACTGCAGATCCCGTTGGAGGGAAAGGCAGAGGGGTTACGAACCCCCCAAATTCATGTTCATTTTATCATTTTTTGTTCATGCTCATTAAAGGTCTTCATCATGACCCCTGCATTGTTTCAGGTGCCATCTCGCTCATATCACTAGAGCATTGGCAGAAAAACTATAACGTGGCTCCAGCGTAAATGGAGTCTCTACAATAGAATTTGCAGCAACTCTGCAGTTCAGGGTGAGAAGGTTCTAGGCCCGTTCTCCATATTTGATCTCGATGTACATGGAGGATGAGCCTGGCATGTTCATTCCTGTTAGGCGCCATATAACCTTTCATGTGTTGGTGCGCCTTAAAACCCCAATTCAAGTCAATTAACACTTATTAAAATGTAGATTTAAGAAATGAGTCATTTTGATTAACTGTCTCAATAGTACATGTAGGACCATAAGTAAACGACAGATTAAAAGTTGACATGAAACCATGTTTTGAATCTGGATAACTCAGAAAAAGTTAAGAAATTAACCTTTTTTCATTTAAATGTATCTAAGACACACACTTGCATCCTGAATTTATTATCGCATGCTCACATACAGGCCAGTTTCCAGGAGAGCACGGGCTTGTTGCTCCGGGGATGAGCTGTCATTATGCCATCAGGTTCAATCCCGACTCGATGCGTGACTATGATGATGAAATAACGATACAGACACAATCCAAGACACCAATTGTGGTACCTCTGAGGGGACGCAGACCACCTCCTAAACTAACGTGTGAGTTGTTTTGGACTTTGGCAGGAAATAAAGTTCTAAATAAAAGATAAAATGGATGATTCTGGTACACTGAATAAGATTATTAATTTTATGTTGCAGCCAGTTGCATTGAGATTATTTAACTGCTGGTATCGATTATAGGAAAAACCTTTACGAGATGGCAGATGTGTTGTTATTTTCACGAACGAGCATGTGAGAGTGAGTGAAAAAAACAACACGTCTACCATCAAGTGAAGGATTTCCTTATAATTGAACCCAACCTTAATTATTGGCTTGTTGAACGTTATCGGCGGATGACATCGACGTCAACAACACTTATTAAGGTCATAACTCACCGTCGTAGTTAGTTATTTTTGCGTTCGGTGTTAAAATATTAACAATCACTGAGAAATCCCAGTCTTTCACCCACAGAAATGTAATAAACATGGTTATTCAAGGCTGTCAATGTTTACACACAGTTTCTTGTAGTGATGTACTTGCAGTTGAACATAAGCTGCTGCGTCATGATAAATAAATATCTTGTTTCTTTAAAATAACTGTCAGCCATTTTGTTTCCCGTAGTGCCATCTGTGCTAGATGTAGGTTACTGTCTGGTAGGAGGATGTCAGGTGACCCAGTATGTCATCAAGAACCATGGAGGACCAGCCAGGTTCTGTATAATGCCCAGCACTGCATGGCCAACAACAAATTTCAAGGTAAGAACCACGGGGGACCAGCCAGGTTCTGTGACATGCCTAGAACTGCATGGCCTACTTCAGATTTTAAGGCTTTCAATTGGAGATTTTAAAATATCGCATTGTCACCATTATATTTTGTAACTCTGCATGTTACTCAAAATCTCCACACATTATATCAGTGACAGACATCTACCTATAAACAGTGATTGTGTTCAAGAAGTGGCATTTCTGGATATTTTAAAATGAAAAAGAGACATTTTGTTTAATATAACAGATCCATTAAAACATACCTGGTTCCCCAGGAAGTCAATTTAATAAACATCTATGGGTGAACACTGATAAAATTTGGTTATTTAAACCCAATTTTGCATCTATGGGTGGGTGTTCAATTTCAAAATTGCCTTCCTGGAGTCCCATGTATGTTTTAATGGAATAGCCCCAAAGAATGTCTCTGATTTTACAGACTCTGATTTAGGGTAAATATGAACCTAGTGTTGCCATTACATACATTTCCAGCAAATGGAGTCTTAAAATATCAGTTATTACATCATGTCTATATATAGTAACACCGCCTTTGATATTTGATAGTAAACCAGTCCAATGTTTGATAATCTGTTTCAGTCTGTTGTTCGTAACGGTAATGTGCCTCTACCCCCGTTTGATGTGCGTCCGTCTGTGCTGGAGATCGGCGCTGACCAGACAGGGCTGATGGAGGTGATATTCCAGCCTCCTTCAGTGAAGAGTTACTCAATAGACATGTGTATGGTGTGTGATAACTGTCACGTGAAACATTTCACTATCAAAGGTAGGTGATATTCCAGCCTCCTTCAATGAAGAGCTACTCAGTAGACATGTATAGGTATAACACGCCCATTGATTGTTGCATTGAGTTGTGTTTGAATTAAAATTTAAATGCCATGCTGTCATTCATATCTAGACCCAAATTAAAAATGAATAACTTACATTCTCATCGCAAATGACACATATGCTGCCAAAAAATCCACAGAAAAATGGAGGTCATGTATCTTCTAAGAAAGAACTTGTCTCATGAATGAATGGTCCCTTCAAAAACATAAACCCTGAGATGCCATAATATTGTATTCATACACTCATTTCCATATAAGCAAAATAAATTAAAAACTCACAATTTTAACATGGCAATGCTTGAAAAATGTAACAAATAGATCAACAAAGTGATATAAACCAAAAATAGCACTTTATATTAGTGAAAATGCCTTTATTTACAAAAAGAAATGAGAATTATTTATTGACGCCATTATGCGACTACCCCATGCCGACACTTCCTGTGTTGCAATGGGTGTGCTACACCTGTATGGTTTGTGCCAAGAACACTGGTTATTATATAACATGTTCAATCTAGAACACAGTGAGTGTGTGGGAGGAATTAGGGGTGAGAGCAGGGTAAATGCAAAGTTGGGTGTGGAGATGAGCATTTTTTATCTAGGATCTCTCCTTAATTTTTAGGCTGATTTATGATATCCTTTTTTACTAAAAGCCTTACTGAAAAGATGTGATTGCTGTATGTCTGTACTAGCTATAAGATAGTATCTTTGCAATCATCTATTGTTTCTGTCTAACTAGGCACAGCCCAGAGGGCGGGTGTGGAGCTAGTGTCTGTAGAGCGGGGCATGGTCGAGGCTGTACCTGGGGAACTGAATGACTCCACAGCCCAGCACCTCATCAAGTTTGACGACCTAAATCCATTCACATATACAGACAGGGCAGCTGTGGTGAAGAACACAACGTATGTGCACTATTTCATGTTGTTAAATAGAAACCAAATTCGATTTATCAAAACAAAGCTGTTAAACCAGACTTATTACATTTCTTTGGGTGAAAGATAATGATTTCTCAGTGAAAGAATATTCATAATCGCTAATATTAATAACTCCGAACACAAATTAACTAACTGTGATGTTGAGTTCCGACATCAACAAAGTGTTGCTGACATCGACATCATCCGCTGATAATGTTCACTAAAGCGAATAATTTAGGTTATAATTTTAATAAGATACATATTAAACTGATTTAAAATGTAATACATATTAGATTATTTAACTGCTGGGTTCGATTATAGGGAAATCTTTTACTCGATGGTAGTTGTGTTTTGTTTTTTCAATGAAGAATTTCCCTATAATCAATACCAGCGGTTAAATAATCTCCATTTAATTCATGTATGGAGTTTGTCAGTATAATGTAAAGTCATCTGTTATATATACCTTGATTTATCGGCACATTTTACAGTTTTCCATATAGTAATATATATATTGTGTTGAAGATTACTATTTTACAGTGCTATAAAAGCAAGGAGTCCCTAAGCTAGCTTTCAGCTTTATACCTTCCTCAGAGGGTACAAAACAAAATCTTACATGGTTTTAACACAATTAACACACAATGAATAAACACATTTAACCTAGCTTACAGATTTCTTGTTTATATTGCATTGTAAAATTGTAATTTTCCACAATATATTTTTTAAATTATTCATTTGTGCATTCTTCATGGATTCAGTGTTTTTGAAAGGTGTTCTGTTTAATATAGGATTTCTCTATCATCTGCAGGTCTGCTTGTAGTGGATTCAATCCACTCTCATGGTCGCTAATTCTCCTATCCTTAGTACTCCATTGTCACCTATCTCGGTATAACCTAACATTTGGAAAACAGTAAGAAATCTGCCTGTCTTTTTATGTTTTATCTTGTAAAGTTGCTTGTTATCTTCATTGCATTAAACAAAATGTAAATCCCTTTCAGAACATTATTATCTTTTCTGCGAGGATTTGAACTTACTTTTTTCCCCCCCAGGAATGTAAGCCTGCCATTCCAGTGGATGATTTTCAAGCCTCAGTTTGAAAGTCCTGGGGCGGATGCTGCCAGCAGGAAGTATGATCGTGTGCCGGATGTCGACTCGGTCTTCAGCGTGCATCCACCAACTGGGGTGCTGCCCCCTGCTGAGAGCATGGAGTTCAAGTTCACCTATGCTCCCCCTGTAGTAAGTGTTCTCCCCGCCACCACCACCCACACACTCCCTCCCTCCCCAACATATTGAGCTGAACTATCTTTGCTACTGTGCACAGGTGATGTATTTCCTTGGGTTAATTTTTCAATAATTTAGATGCAATCTGTTCAGAAAGCTTCAATTATTATTGTACGATATTTAAAGAAACATCATTGAGACTGAGATTTTAATTCATGCATTTAAATTACTAAACATATATCACTAATCCATTCTGGCCCATACATAATCATTAATGTACTGATTGTTTGTTATTCACTTATTTTTCAAGTTAGACTTTTTGTGTATACATTTTACACGTATTTCTATTTACTTAAATCTAAGCAATGATTAGGAAGACACTTAATGTGATTGCTGGTACCAATAGTACCAATGGCGCCAC
The DNA here is from genome assembly GCA_037043455.1 of Cyrtodaria siliqua. Classification (NCBI taxonomy): domain Eukaryota; kingdom Metazoa; phylum Mollusca; class Bivalvia; order Adapedonta; family Hiatellidae; genus Cyrtodaria; species Cyrtodaria siliqua. The sequence continues at coordinate 44,727 of JAWPHD010016429.1, forward strand.
ACCCTGTTCCCACGCCCATCCCATTTCAACGCAAACATGCTAACACTCCTTAAAAAAAATCCTGGGGAAAGCCCTGACTTTAAACAACACGGACGTTTGTTTGCAACACTTTTATTTATATAATGATGTTTTAAAAAGAAACTACATGTATGTGTAACAATATCATTCTAAATGAATACATCACATTTTACTAATTGATCAGTTCCCTATCACATTAGTGTACTATGCTCCATTAACAAACACATCTACAATATACATAAAACTCAAGAAGAAATATGTTTCAGGCCATTAGAGCCAAATGGCTCCAATTTCTCCAATTTGGCTCCAACTTGTGGTGGCGCAAGAATAAAATTGGCTAGAGAAGGCCCTGAATACCAACCCTGTTCTGACTCGTTCATTCAATATAATTTTATTATCAGGTGGACAAGTTTCACAGCACCCTGCACATGTTGTTGAACATGGTTCCCGCTTCCCTAGAGAACAGCAGCAAGGGCAGCTCTGCCGCCACGGACAAGGGTACCAGTGGTAGAGATGTTGGGGGGGATGAGGGACAAAAGGCGAAAGAGGAAGAAGACATTTCATCTGAGATTGTCATGCAGCACGGTGATGGTATGTTTCTTTTTTTATCGCTTGAATGGTATATCAACTCCGTGGTGGCGAGGGTAAAGATGCTTCGTTTGAAACCTTTTCGCCTCTCATTGGGTTGAATCCAAATCCAAGTTTGATGAGTGAGAAAGTGTCCATTCTCACAGATGGTGGGAGGTATGCAGTATCCAGGAATAAGTGGGTGGTCTGCATCCACCACTAAAAATCAACTGTCATTTGTAGCGTAAAAATTGCTGAAAAATGACTTTAAACCTCAAACAAACAAAAAAAATTATTTTTTTGCCATGGGGATAGTATTTTTTACTCTTTGCTCACATGATGAAAGTCAGGGGAGCTATTGCCCTAGCCCCGGCATCGGTATTGTCAGCGTCATAGACAACAGGTTGGAGTTGTTATAACTATAAATACCACTGTTCAACCCTTTCAGCTATAGCTTTCGTATTTAGTTTATCTAGGGGGAGGTCTTTCAAATCGAAACCCTCCCAGTAAGTATTTGTAAAGTGAAGTTTTTGACCTATGTTTATGAAACTTCACACACATCTTCATCTTACCGAAAGAAATGTCGTTCAAATGTCCAAAAACTCGGCTTTCATTTTGGCAGAGTTATGCCCATTTTCCTAAAACTTTCAACTGCAACCTAACCTGGTTCATAACTTGGCAAAATATTGACCTATGATCATAAAACTTTATACAGTTCTGCTTTATCAGTTATTAAATGCCATTGACATGTCCAATAACTCTGACACATTTTGGCAGAGTTATGACCCTTTTCATAAAACTTTAACCTGCAACATAACCTAGCTCATAACTTGGCAAAATATTGACCTATGGTCATGCAACTTAATACAGTTCCTCCATATCAATTATCCAATGCATAGCTATGCCCCTTTTCATAAAAAAATCCTTCTCCATGATTTATGAAGGATTGCACCCCATGTCTTCAAACTTTAAAGTTAGATTGTACTTGTTGAAATAAGCACACAGCAGGCTACACAAGTGTTCCATGGAACACCCATCTAGTTATAGTAGATTCAGGGGTAGAATTTAAAATTGTTAGCCTCTTGCTTTTTTTGCATATGCAGATATTTTCAACTCGCAAAAATGCATTCTTACTTGCATTTTTTTTCTCTCTTTAATAAGACATTTCTGTGCATATCTTTATAACTTATATAATACTTACTTGTATAAGATTGTGTTGGAAAAGACAACTAAATATAACAACTTTTTAATTTTCCTGTTTCATTATTTGATCACATATGCTTATTTTGTACAGAAAAGGTGCACGCGCAGTTTTGTGCGAGTGCTGAAAATTTCTACTCGCATTTTCTTAAATCAACTCACATTTTGCGAGTTTGCAAGTGCTAAATTCGAGCCCTGTTGATTGATGAAATTCTTGTTTATAGACACAAATGCTATTATTCTTTGATTACAGTGGCCCCATTTGGAGATGTGACAGCCCTGGAGATAGAAGTAAAGGGACTGAGTGTTCCTCTCAGTGTGGTGCTGCATCCCTATTCCGTCCATGTTCCCGGCAAAAATCTTGTGGGACTGACACTAAAGAAAATGATCACCGTACGTATATTGCTGAATGCTTATTCTTGCATACCAGATAAGGTTGTACACATTTTACATGAGTGCTGGAAAGCCTGATCTTACACCTAGGGCAGATAAAAGTCACAATTATTAAAAATGGCATGATGTCATTGGGTAAACAAACATACAGTCATGTAGCATGTTAGCAGTAAATATGCAAGGAAGAAGAATCAGTCATGGGTATCCGGTTCAGATAGGGAAATTTTAACCATTGGTATAACTTCTATTCGGAACCTCAGCAGACCCTCTGTTCTGATAAAAACAGTTATTCCTCATGTTGGAATTTCTGATCTTCACCAGCTGCAGATACCAACCAGATACCAATGAAAGATTCTTATATTCTCAATGTTAATTATTTTAACAATTCTATGCAAATACATAATTGTGGTGATAAGAATTTCTAGTCTATTTAATTACATTCTTGTTAAAAAAGGCCAAGATTGCCAGATTCTCAATCAACTAAATAACCTCTACACACCAGTCCACCTTGAATAAAAGAGTTATTAAAGTCACTGTTTTCATTTATCTCTCATATGTTTCCATTGTGGGTTCAAAACCTTTTTATCCAAATGGATATCATCAGTTTGTTGACTTAATTCTGGATGAGGTGTAAATGTAACCAAATATGCATTTGACTTCTAGCCCCGTTTAATGCTATCTAATGTCCGGATTATTCAGAGATCTGTAAACAAAACATTATCTGTTTAGATTTAAATTAAGAACAAATTATATTAATGTGAACACCCTTGGGAAAAAATCGCTATTATTACATCATTCAGATGGCCAATCACAGTCACTCTACCATCACATTCCAATGGGAACCGTTCACTGAGAAATACATCCTAGAGGTGGAGCCACCGTTTGGGGAGCTAGGTAAGTTTAGGCGACTAATATGTTTATGTTGCTAAGCTTTTGAACTGAATTTTGTTAATTAGGTAACTGGAAATCTGTACACTGAGAAATACATCCTAGAGGTGGAGCCACCGTTTGGGGAGCTTGGTAAGTTGAGGCGACTAATATGTGTGTGGCTAAGCTGTTCTTTGGAGTTTTTGAACTGAATTTTGTTAATTAGGAAATTATTTCATAAATTTTGAGGAGTGGGGGGTGGGGGGATAAACTTTGGGGAGTGTGGGGTGGGGGCATGGAGTTTGTTTAAAAAATTACAGGGCGGGGGGAGGCCGAACAAATTAAAAAATTACAAGTGGGGTGGGGGGGAGGCCAAACAAATTAAAAAAATACAGTGATACTAATTGCAATGTGATTGACTTACTGTTATCAGTGGTTATGTGTTTCTATCTAGACCCAGGTATGGCCATGGACACGGAGATGTGTATAATAGGACCAGAGCCAGGCAAAATAGACCACACTCTATATTGTCATGTGATATGATTGACTTACTGTTATGTGTTTCTATCTAGACCCTGGTATGGCCATGGACATGGAGTTGTGTATAACAGGACCAGAGCCAGGCAAAATAGACCACACCCTATATTGTCATGTGATGAACCTAGAGGAACCCCTACATCTTCAAGTAGAAGCTGAGTTTAAGGTATACACTGTCATACAGGTTTTAAGCTCTAGGAACACTGACTGGTTTCATTTTTAGCTCTAAAATAATACCGGCCAAAGACCAGCAGGGCTTAAGCGGTAGCATTTCATCTGGCGGCATAATGCGTGGGCCTTGGTGTCCATTAGCAGCACTTTCTCTGAAATCGTTGGGCCAATTTTACTAAAATTTCCCATGGATGCTCCTGAAGTCTGGGACCTTACTGAAGATTTATTTTTTGATCAGACAAGATCACTACCAATGCAAAAAAATATAGCCAAAACTTTGAAATATTTTCTTCTCCAGAACGTCAAGATAGATTTTGACAATTCTTTTTAGAACTGATCGTTAGCTACTAAACTAACAAATTTGTGTTTTTCGTCCTTATTAAATTAAAAATGGCTGTGCCCTGGGGGTCCAAAATTTGTATTTATGGAGATTTTGTATGTTTTACATAGACTTATATTGGGAAAAACTTGAAAAAATCTTCTCCTCCAAAACCAGAAGGCACAAAGTTCTCATATAATGCATACCAAACTTATTCGCCTCTGCCAGTTTGTTAAAATGGTGACCCTGGTGTCAAATCTGGCCCCACCCCAGGGGTTACAGGTTTTACAGAAAAACTTAATCTTCTCGAAAGCACAACTTTTAGAATTTTCATATATTGCATGCAGAATAAACTTTAAATAAATATGGTTACCTAACATGTTTGTTCAAATCATGATCGTGGGACCAAATATCGTGGGATCATATCTGGTCCCGTCCTAGGGGTCACAGCTATACATATGAGTTATAAAGGTTAATCTTTAATAAACTTTCTTTTCTGAAACTACATGAGCTAAAGGTTTAATATTTTGCATGTACCATAAGCGTATTGTCCTCTATCAAGCGTCAAACCCTGGGGTCCGTCCCCCCACCATGGAGACATAGCCCCTGGTCATAACTTGGAAACCGTTGATTACCCACAATATAACAATATACATTATTAACTAGGCATGAACAGACGGCTACAACTATACAACCAGCATTGGCCCCGGAGTCTGTCCCCACTCTTGGGGAAATAACCCCTGGATCACAACGTGGAAACCATTGAGATTCCCCCCCTATAACCATATATACGCCTACTGGGCATGAACAGACGGATACAACCATGCAACCAGCATTTGTCATAAGGGTTTGTTCCCACCCATGGGGAAATAGCCCTTGGGTCACAACTTGGAAACTGTTGAGAGATCCCCACTCTGTAACCATATTTATCACATAACTTACGGTGTGGGAGTGGAATAACACCATTCTATATTGTCGATATACCACTAGTTATATAAGTATGCAAATGAGCCTTGTATGTGCTGTCAAAAAAAATGATAATGACTATGATCCAATTTCCACGG
>JAWPHD010016430.1:0-49842 GCA_037043455.1 Cyrtodaria siliqua
CAAAATATATACTGAGGGAAAAAAGTTTAGCAAGTTTTTTAGATGAAATAATACTGTATACAAGATATACTGACATTTCGGGACTTTACGGGCTTGACCCCTACGTTCATTTATTCGTTACGTCATTAAGATATTCGACTGTTATTGATGCGTGTTTAATAAAATAGTGTGTCTATGGCAGTAGTTTCTTGATTTTACAACCTAAAATGTATTATTTCCAGGGCACAACAAACATTTGCTGAACTTTTTTCCCTCAGTATATAACATGTACACCTATATGACAAGCAGCTTACACCTAGTTATGTGATTCTGAACTGAGATGAAATGTTGAATGTCTCATCAAGTCATTTTCTGCACATTTTAGGCTATATATAGGACAGTAATTTTCTAGTGGCGGAGGTAGACTAACCAAATTTTTTCTGGGTAGAAACAGTACTGTATACCTCCTACCATTCATAAGAATTAACATTTTCTCACTAACAGGTTGAGCTCCCAGTGGGATTCTAACCTGCAGCAGTGAGAGGCAAGAAGGTTTCAAACCTTTACCATCCTCGCCACGGAGGCTCTAGTATCGGCTAGAGTAGTTGGTATGTCTACGTGAAAATATGTATGACGCGGGATCAACCAATCAAATCAATGTTTTACCTCCGACAAACATTAGCATATGCAATTTGATTATAATTCGACCCATTGTCAGTATCCTGCATCACCCCAGTTCTGGTATAATTGTGCAGCTGCGCATAGGCTCATTAAGCAATGGAAGATAGAGAGCCAGTTTTCTACAACTTAATTTTCTACCACAGTAGGGAACCATGATACATATTGTAGGGAACCATGATACATCTTCTTACAGGCATGTATACTCAACAGCCAATGCCTAGTCAAGGGTATACAAGCCCATTAAATGTACAATTAGGTACTGACACCTGTAAGAACTAAACATAATGGAGCACATGGCCATGAGACTTTGACCCAGGCACAAAAGGGGCTGAGCTAGAAATTGAAAAGTCAATTCATAAATGAGTATATTTAGACATTAACCACACAGTGTCAGGTGGGAAAGATAACTAATATTGAAGCAGCAGGTGAGTTTTATAGATGTTTTACCACAATGAATGTGCCAATTGTCTGTATGTAATGTTTTTTTTATTTTTATTTAATTTTTAAATCATTGTTTCTTTGTATTGCTAAAATATATACACCAAACACAAACACAAAATGTTCAATATCTGGCTTGCTTAAAATTGTGTACTAATTTCTTTCAGCACAATGAACTCCACAACAAAGTTGTGTTTTCCTGAGGCTGCAATAAATCTGGCAAGTGAGCTAGGGCTAAACAGACTCACAGCTACGTGGACGTTCGCAGAGAATGAAAACTCATGTTGCATGCAGATCACATGGAAGAAAAACTCAAAACCTGATCAACTGGTGTCTACCATTAAGAATGAAGGTTAGAGACACTTGAACACATTAACATGTTATACTTGAGGTTATCTGCTGGGTTAGAGGCTCATCTGTCTCTTAACTGACTAAATTATTGAACCGTACAAGCCTTATTTTATTCCCTGCCATTAAAGTGGAGCAGGCATATTGTGTTTTCCGTCCAGCCCCAAGAAAACATTCAAGTCCATTTCTCAGAAACCCGAAGCCGTAGACTTGAGCATTACGTTAGCAATGCAAAACCCGATAGGTGGCGCCGTGTAAGCTATATTTAGAATTTAGGAATATCCCTACCTGGAGTTGGGTACGTCTAATTACGCACCTTTTAAGTGCTAAGACACTGTTGAATATAGGAAGAAAACACTGCATACATTACGTAATTGACCTCATGGCTTTTGTTATTTATTGGTAGATGAAAAATAAATGGAAGCGAAGAGCGGTTTTTGGAAGTTCAGTATTAAATCGGATGATTACGCTCTAGTTTATGTACAAATAAAGTACTTCAATAATTAGTCTTCAATAATATTTGTTTTATATTTAATCTCACAAAAATTAGGTACTCGTGGTGTATTTGCGCATTTTTCAACACATCAGAAAAGACAACTCTTGTCATGTGACGTTATGCGCATGCGTAGTACTACAAACAAGCTCGTCTTTTTCGAGTCTTATTTCGAACTACAAACGTGTTTCGACTAATATTTCTCATGAATTATTTAGTGATATAACACTTTGAATATTCATACACATGTTATCATTCATCAAGAGAGAACTTTTGGCTCTTTTAGGCTAATTTACTCAGTTTTCAGAATTGCTCAAATTTGACCTTGACATTGTCACGATAAGTCATGTAGGCATCTAACGCGAGTACTCATTAAGATGACAGGTTTAACACCAAATTGTGGAAATAGTAGCACATAATTAAAAGAAAAAGGGAAAGAAACATTCATTTGACACATTACTTTGTAAATAAACATCTTTATTGCGAGGGAAAAACAATATTTATCAGCTAAGTTGCTTTTTTCAGAACGCTTATTAATTTGGCAATTGTTGGACACAAACTTTTTTTTTTGGCATGTGGGGTAGTTCATAAACTTACTTTTTTTTCTTCAATGGACTATTTTGATGATACTATTTAGAAAATACTAATCAGTTTCCCAATATTTTCTAATTTGAAAAATGCCTTTGCATTGCTAATTACGTGGTCGGAGAGTAATAACATTCATACCCCATTTGGTTGGGGTATGAATCGAGGCCCATGCCCAAGAGGGCTTGTATCGCTCTACTGGCTATATGGAGTCTGTGGTGGGGAACACGACATCGATATGCACAACTAGGCTTGGTACTGATCATTCCTGCCAAGTTTCAATGAAATCCAGCCAGGGGTTCAGGAAAACTAGTCCAGATAAAGCTTGTGTATAAGGGGCCATAACTCTGTCAAAAATCATTAAACCGGAACAGGGTGATGACATGAGCAACTAGGCTTGGTACTTATCATCCCTGCAAAGTTTCAATGACATCCGGCCAGGGGTTCAGGAGAACTAGTCCGGACAAAGTTTGTGCACTAAAACCTTTAAAGGGCCATAACTCTGCCAAAAATGTTACAGCCAGGACACGGTGATGATATGCTCAACTAGGCTTGGTACAGATCACCCCTGCAAAGTTTGGCTGAAATTCACAGGGGTTCAGGAGAACTAGTCCAGACAAAGTTTGTGTACTAAAACCTATGAAGGGCCATAACTCAGCCAAAATCAATCAACCGGAACATCCGTGACGATAAGTAAACTAGGCTTGATACTGATCATCCCTGCAATCTTTCATTGAAATCCGGCCAAATGAAGTCCATATCGTCTTAATGAGGCAAAACACAGCATTTTTAACTAAATCAAAGGCCATAACTCTGGGATTACTAATCCGATTTGGCTGGTTTTCGTACTTGTCCGAGCTTTCATTGATATTAACAATCTGTGTTTGGTAAAGATCAAATAATAAATGAAGGTGCTAGAGTGGTCACAAGGCAGAAAATGGCATTTTTCAGCAAAACAAGGGCCATAACTCTGGTGTTTTTAATCCGATCTGGCTGGCTTTTCAACTCATCCGAGCTTCCATTGATATAAATAATCTGGCAAAGATTCGTAAAGATCGAATACAAAATGAAGGTGAAAGAGTGTAAACATGGTTTAATATGGTGTTACTAATCCGATCTGGCTGGTTTTCAAAATCATCCGAGCTTTCATTGATATAAAAACACTGGCAAAGTTTCGTAAAGATCCGATTAATAATGAAGTCTTTATCGCAAAACAAGACAAAAGTTAACGGACGGACGACGGACAACTCACCATCGCATAATAAAACCTTAATTTCTTCATAGATTGTTGGAATATTGTAAAACTAAAACATTTAATAGGTATTTTAAACAGGTTATCACGTTTTTTCAGTAAAACTTGTTTTTAAACGTGTTTTATTCTCAAAATATCCGTTATAAAATCCTGCTAATATAAGCTTTCCCATCGCTTAATGGAATTAAGGTGGGATCACGTAATGGCTTTCTAACTTCACACAGGTTTACATCTACATGACAGTAGTATGTTCCTATCAAAAGTAGATCAATATGAATACCTTCACCGACTTTTCACACTTCTTTGGCCCTTAACCCGCTAAGCACGACTATAATAGCCTTTGCGTCCATTGCTAACCCAGATCAGCCTGCAAATCAGTCATTTTCCCCAAAACACCCCTTTTCAAAAAACTGGAATGGCCTTAATTCAAAGAAAGAACAGTCCATTATATACTCTGTAAAAAAAGTTTTGCACCATGGCAGTGTTCGAACCCGTACAATGATAGCTGAACCATGACATTCGACCATAACCCTTATTGTCTCAGTTGATAATTCACAATAGATTAACGATCAACAATAATTATCGTTTACAATGAAAGTTTGCGAAAAAATAATAATCTTTTTATTGGTTACTCGAATGTGTCCTAACTGTTACTTTTTATGGACTTTGCAACATTTCTTACAGACCCTTTGTGTGTTCGCGATATTTTTTTAAAATCAAATCTTGGTTGGAATTTAATGTTTCTGGTACCAAATTAACCGGGTAGGATAGACCTTGGTTACTAAAAAAAGATACTTAAATTCTGTCCACTAGTTTTATTTTTATATGACTTTATATACCCTGGTCCAAAACTGTTTTTACCGAGTATATATATGTAGTGGGTTAAGGGTTAATAGAGCTCTATCTCAATTATAGTATATTCTATTCTAAAAAAAAAAGATTGAAATGGTCAATGATTTTTTGGACAAACAGTTCATTGCTTACACGGTATATATAGAGAATATCATGTTAGTGCCTGATCACATTCAGTTTATCAGGTGAAGCTGAGAAAAAAAAGGAAGTCCGAGGCTGTGCCAAACCTGATAAACTGGATACAATCGGGCACTTACATGATATTTATTTCTAAATATACCATGATGTCATCAAAAGAGGTGCTGACTTCATCAAAAGAAGTGCACCTGACGGGATAGGAAGGTAACTGCCGGGATAAGGTTTATCTCAGGCACCCTGTTTCTGGCAGAATTATGCAGATCGACATGATAAATACACAAGTGAAGCATGTGCACCAACGGTGGTGCGAATGCCGGATTGTGAATTCAACATTTTAACTGAAAAATCAAGTAAAAAGGGGGAACACTTCAGGTCAAATACATGACAGAGTTACAGTTCTTGTCATATAACATTGTATAATGATAATGAACATACATGTGTGCCAAGTTTCAAAGCTTTCAGACATTTCGTTTTTGAGAAATGAGAAAAAAACAACACTTAACCAAAATGTCAACACGTGTAGATGGACATACAGACAGGCAGACAGGCAGACAGACATCACCAAACTATAAGCCTGGATTAAAATCGGCCTAAAAAGTATAGGTATATTATGTCGGACATCGTCTTGAGAGGTTTACACAATATATGACGTCATTCAGACTTCGCCAAGATTTATTCCTATTTACATTAAGTTTTACATTAAAGTGACTCTGGAATAGTTGGATGTTTGTCCAAATATAAATCAATCCATCTTAATGTGTTTCAGTTGCATATTTATTGTGACTTTGCACAAAACAAGGTCCCATGAATCGTCAGCTTCAATTATTGTTAAAAAAACGAGTTTGGTCTGGAAAACTATAGGACTAGTCTAGTTTTTGCTGTATCAAGCATTAATATTAATTCAGATGATGCTTTAAGGCTTTAATAAATTACTGTTTTGTGTTCAAAATATACTTCTATTGCATTATACGTGCAACATTACTGCTAGCAACATGTAACAATAAAACCCAGCTGAATTGAGATATCCAGATCAAACTTTTGTAGTTATATCTGCTTTTTTTGCTACATTTTTTTTATAATTATTTTACAATTCCAAAGAATTATATTGCTGTTTTATATAAAATGTGTTTGAGAATATTGCAACAACAACTTTGAAACTTGGCATAAATGCATGGAGATTAATTCCGACAAATATGAAATAGTCAATTACTTAAAATGCTTCGTACTTAAGACATATTTTGCTCTCGGCCATGAAATTTGAATTTCTCCCAAGTGCTATTAGCCAATCACAGTACAGTAGAGATGCCATTAGCCAATCACAGTACAGTAGAGATGAAAAGGAGTGTATTTTTCTACAGCACAGATAACTGCACATACATTCTATAATTGCTGTCTCTGCAGGGCCTGTAAGCTCAACGAGTGGGATGTCATCGTCAAATCCAGCCCAACAGACACATATGTCCAAGAAGGTCAAGAGAGAACTAATCGACCTCTGTGTCAAGCCTGAATGGAACAGCAGTGATGATATGATCATAATAGACACACCGAGCAACTCGCAAGGTTAGAAACATGTGTTATTTGTAGAACTTTTTTTTTCCAGACTATATTTTAAATTATAGTCAGGGGACCATAACATAGATGCTTATTGTCAGATATTGATGGTTTTCAACCTCGTCCATGTTTTCACTGCTATAAAGCCTCTGGGCCATTTTTATAAAGATTGGATGCACAAGGAATATGCCCGAGTATTGACATCAAAATTAATACTCCAAAATGCATGTGTCATTAGTTGGCGTGACCCAGTGGATAGTGCGGTGGACCAGAGGACCCAGGTTAAAGCCTCACTGGTGGTTTTGAAACTTGTCCGAGCTTTAAAGGGACACACGGCATTGACGGCAATCTTAATTTTTTAAAAACTCACGGCGTCCCGATAGTTTTTCTGCATAACTTGCATTTGTTCAATCATTAATATTAATTATTATAATAGTATTAAGCAATTTGTTTTTGCATATTATTAAGCTTTGATATTATTGCACCAATAATATATTGAAAACTTATTATACTATAAGACTATAGTGAATACTTAATTGTTTTATTTATTTAAATGTAACCAGGTTAAAAGTAGAAACGATACTGGATATATAAATCGAGACACCCATTTCAAACACTCAAGATTGCCGTGTGTCCCTTTAATCAATATCAACATTCTGGCCAGGATTGGTAAAATGAAGATGCTAGAATGTTGACAAGGCAACAATCAAGGACCATTACTCCATGTTTACTATCCGATATTGGTGTTTTGCACACTTGTCGGTGGTTTCATTGATATAAAGACTCTGGCCCGTCTGGGGAAGTTTAATAATGATTGGGTGCAAAATGAAGTTGCTAGAATGCTGACATGAACAAGTTAACAGACAATGACAGACGAACGAGACAATAGACCATGGCCCACTGACATTTTAGACCCATTTTGTTCATCTTCAAGTATAAGAATACGCTGCTTAAACAAAAACAAAAAAAAGAATACCTACATAGCGTTTAATACTATTTTTTTAACGTTAAATTGTTCTATCATTGTAAATACAGTAATAACCTCCCTTTCATACGTTATGACTTCAATTTATAAAAAGATTTTATTTTGTTAAAATAGCAGAAACCAACCAGACCTACTGACCGGAAATGAATAATATTGTTTATCACATAACTAGGCTTGCGCTAGGATTTTAAACCCGTTAGCCAAATCTGGCTAAAACCCTAAACATTTCTTTAGCCAGATTAGAATGTCTTTAGCCAGACTTTTACAGAGATATTTTGGAACTTTAATTGAAGGCGCTAAAACCTCGCCTTTGTGTACACATCAAAAGTAATATTAACATGTAGGGTATCAATATTTCCATATCATATGCATGCTGCATTCTGCTTATTTAGTGATTATAATTAAAAGTTGAGTTGCACAATATTCAAAACTTTTTAAAAATTGTATTTAAGTTAGTGTAAGTTAATGCATATTGGAGTTTGTGACTCAGTCTCTGGCTGTTTCCTGTTAACAGGGGTTCCAAAGAAGCTAGAAAGATTGCGTTGCATTGTGAGAAAAAATTCGGAAATGCTACATACACCACGACTATCATGCATAGAATAAGTAATAAATGCCACATCATTCTAAAATTGTACCAATATTTTGAGAAATCGCATCATTGTATTGACTATTGTTTCATGTTGATAGAACAATCAAACATAAAATTGTCACAATTTACTGACAGCCGATCAAACACGTTCACACTTGCCATTGTTTCAGTTTACGCAACTGTGTGTGCAACAAATTAGTGGGCACTCCACATTTACCAGTGATCGTGAAGTTTAAAAAGACCGTCGGCATCTCTGGCTGATTAATTCTTAAACAAACAGTGTCACACTTAATGTACTTTCTGTTTTGATCAGCCATTTTGGCCGTAAGAGGGCGCCATGTTATTTGGCGGCTCGATGTTTACGCGGCTCGATAACGCAATTAAATATATGGATAATATTCAGCGCGGGGACACAGACTTGTTGAGCGGGGATACAGACTAGTTGATTGACAGCGAGTGGCGGAACAGTGGGCGGCGTCTATCGCACGGTCTATCGCACTCACAACAATTTGACGGCGGTTTTCAATAAACACTGCGATAATTAGTTATCGGTCCAAAAATGATTGTCGCTAATTAGCTAACAACACCCAGCGTGATATTGGCTTATAAACAGTCAGACGTGGTATATTAGAATTCGGGATTTTTTAGACAAAATCTGTCGAAAATTTGGATTCGCCAGACCGCCGATGTCTGGCGAATTTGCTATGTATTTTTTCTTACGATTTTCATTCGCCAGTTCGGGTTTCTTTTCGCCTATGGCGATTTGGCGAATGGTTAACGCGAGCCTAGCATAACATGGCTTCTGGGAGTGCAATAAAACCATGACTTATTTCTCGTAATACACTAGTGTATTACAGATGCAAATGAGGACTGAATCTTTGTGTTTGTGTACAGTAAAACATGTAATCCCAATTGTTTGCATGGTATATCATACGGTACATTCATACGCCTTAATTATTTATCATTATTTGAAATCTTACTTCATAAAATGAATGTTAGTGACATTAAATTTGGTTTAAGGTATCGCATTATTTGTAAGGCGAACGCATTTACAGCCGTGTAACGTAGCGACATCATGTAAACAACAAAATGACGTCATGATTTGTCTTACAAATTGCCGCTGTATATAAGGAAAATTGACTACATTAATGTGAAACTATCACTTACATTCGTGACTGTGTGTTATCGACTTGGATAAACTGATAGGATACTCAGCAAGAGCCTCGTATCCTATCATTTTATCAAACTTGTTTATTAAAATCAATAATACATAGTCACTTATGTTAGATCCTCTATATATACTATAAACCCCCATATATTCTTGTTTTAGTGGGGCTTTGGGGTGGGGAAAGTATAAAGCGAACATTACTTTAGAAATGTGACTGTCCTTCATGTGGTTACAAGGGAAAAGTATAAAAAGAACATTACTTTAGAAATGTGACTGTCCTTCACGTGGTCACAAGTGTAAATATATTCGTATAATTTGCTAGAAATAACTAAACATTGCATTCAGCAACATAATATTCACCAATTCACAGGGGACATCAACCTGGATGATGACCTTATATTCGTAGAACATCCTGACAACTCTTTCTTCAACATCAGTATGGAGTTTGACCCGTATGCTGAAGACATTATCTACATGGGTACAACTATAGAACCATTCATCATTGATGATGATGACGAGAACTGTGAGGAGGATGTTTTATACCTATTCACTACAGATGGAGGTAAGACTGATACTAAAGTAGAGACAACAGATGACTGCATCATGGTTTCTATGGATATCAAAACTGAGCACACACAATGTAATGATGAAAATAAAGAAAATAAAAACAAGAAAAAGAAACCGAGCAAAAAAGTTAGAAAAGGAAAGGAAACAAGTACACCAAACAAGTCAAACATTGGAAAGCCGCCACAGAATATGGCTCATGTTCAGAAAAAGAAATTGACCCATTTGAAGCAAAACAATGTCAGGAAGACTACAGGTACTCTTGTAGAGAAAAATAATAACGTGAGCTTGATCCCTAGGTCACCCGCATGCAATGACAATGTAAGTCAGAATGAAAGTGCAAATAATGAAAACGCAAGTGAGAATGCTACGAATTGTAATCAAAACACAAATAATATTGGAAACACAAGCCCTAACACTAATTCAAGTCATAACGAAGATGCCAGCGACAATGTTGAAAATACCACAGACTTTACAGAAACATCTGCGACTGAAAGAAAAAGAATGATTGACACGTCAGTACAAACTGTCAGAAAGCCTTTTGACATGATGGAAATGGTGAAAGAGAAACTAGCTTTCAGATACAATGCAGGACGAAAATACTACAACACCTATGCCAAAGACTACCAGTATGAGCGAGAATTTGTCTTTGTGTATCAACCCTCAATCAACATGGTACGATTCTTCGCTAAAGACCAGGAACCTGAATATTTCTTCAGAACCTTCTATGACTTAGTAACTGCTCAGAATGCGTACCACAGCATCTATCGTAATATGATGCCCAAACTTAAAGACTACATCAAAAACACATTGATGCAGCAGAGGCTTGTTTGCATGCAACAACATACCCGTATACCGGTACCCGCCCCAAATTTGAAAAGATATATATTTTCATCACGTTTGGTTTATCACAACAATACCTTCGTCACCAGCGCGTTTGACCTGATGAGCAGTCAACAGTATATCCTGAAGCTGTCTAGTAACCAGTACATGGACGTTATCCCTAGTTATCGAGAAAAAACTAGAAACACATTCAACTTGTGGTGGCGATTCTTCCAGTTGGGTGCTGACATATCGACACAATATTCTAATACTCAAGAATCAATGAGAAGGCGATTTATTCAGCAGGTGATGCGACGGAACTAGCGAACAATTCCGTGGTTTTCAACAACTTACACTAGAAAGTAAGTGGATACTCAAAGAAACTATATATCCATAATTAGTAATGTGACGACAATACCATTTCCGAGTATAAATGGGAGGAAAATATTTTGTTAATATTTCCGAAACATAAATTACACATTCTTCATCATTTCAAACTTTGCGTTATAGGACCAGGTGTAACACATAAAAGTATAGCGACAGGGAAGATTGTAGTGGTATGTAAATACATTCAAACGTGTGTTAGTGGTCACCTCTATTAAGCAGCCACCTGCCTTTTGATGGATTTCAAATATCTACTGATATTGATAGTAAATTCAAGTACTAGATCAAACTATAATGAATCAGCACAATATTAGTAGACAATATACCCTATTTAACACGTCTGTTGTGTTTTAAAAAGTATGCCAATATGCCTATTTATTATTTAGAGGATCTAACATGAGTGCTCATTTATTAGCAGTTGGCAAGAATGATGTAATGCGATGGCTTGCAAGGCATTACAACTGCCAAAATTAATACCAATAGTTTAATAAATTCCATAATAAATCAGGCACGAATGTGAGATTCTATTTATCCCGTAACTCATGATGTCATATAACTTCAGAAAGCGTGCCTTATTGCGACATCGTGAACCTTTGGTTATACCACAAGAGGATTATAGATAAGATAGAAGTGCGTTATTACACTCCCAGAATTAATTAAGATTTACTTACACATGTACTACCATGTAGGCTAAAAATTTTTTTACATTTACCGGCATATAAAATAAGATTTTCTACATGGCCAAACTAACAAAACTGTGTGGTTAGTTACATGTTTACATGTGCTTATGTAGCAAAAGGGCCTTTTGTCAAATTCTACACGAAAATAGATCGTCAGGTTAGACTATCCGCACACATTTTTAATAGGCTCATGCAAGTTGGTCTATGGTCATTTTTATATTTGACCATGTATCATAATTAATTGAAATCAGAACATGTGGTATTAAAATGTAAATCCGTTGCCTACCGACGTATGAAATTTGTATGCAACTTCTATGTTAATAGCTCAAATAAACTGTTTGGTTCCCACAGATAAACTGTTTGGTTCCCACAGATAAACTGTTTGGTTACCAATGAAGATGTTATAAAGGCCCCAAGTGTAGCATATAAACTAAACCTACCTTCTTTATTTGTGCTAATCTGTCGTCGTCCTCCATAAAAAAAGTCAGATATTTGTAGGACACGTCTACATCACAGTTGCCTCCCTTTTCCTTATGCTCCTCAACGGTGGCGCCACCTCCGGAGAAGGCATATTTGTTGACCTATAAATATATATATATAACTGTGAGAAGAACAATAATAAAGATGTTTCATCCTAATGTTTTACTGAGATGGCGCGACACAAGAATAAAAGAAGATAATTATTCTATTAAAAAGAAAACTTTTTTTGTATGTTTACCAGGCCATAGACACATGGCATGACAACCCACCCTGTGTTCAAACCTCACCGTCACCACTGAGTTTAGTCAGTTTGTCCTTGGGCAAGACACTTTCCCTTAGCCTCGTTCGTCTGATGGAGACATAAACATGGCAGTCCCATGTATCATAGGAGCACAGTAAAGGAATTAATTCCCAGATTCCTATGTATCCTTTCCCTCTCTCTGGGGAGGCTCTAACTAAACTATACTGTGTTAATGACCTGTTCAACAACATTCAGTTGATCTGTTTGATAGGCTGATAAGCATTAATCTGACTCCAAGTTTATTGTAGGATATAAATTAAACAGTTTGTGTGAAGAATCACCTTGTTCTTGAGCTGTTTGTCTGTGTCAGTGACCAATATGGACGAGCACTCAACTTACCCCGAGTTCATTATGGGATGGGAATAAGTCACAGCTGGGGAGGGTCGATGGGTGGAGTGTGTTCTTTATCTGTCTGTATCAGTGAGGAATTCTGACGAGTTACTGTTACCAGCACTTTCCTGACTCAAAGCACCTTGAGGTCACGCGTTGTGTAGGGGATGTAGACGTACCTTGTTTTTGATCTCTTTGTCCGTGTCAGTGAGGAATATGGAGGAGTTTGGGTCACTAGCACTCATCTTGCTCTGGGCCCCTTGTAGGGCGGGAAAGAATGTAGAATGGAGCAGGGCAGGCTTGAGACACTGCATTCGGGGGGCAACATCTCTTGTCATTCGGAAATAGGGGTCCTGAAAAATGCAAGAAGACTTAAATGAGGGTCACACGCCATTTAAAACAGTTTGCCTCCAAATGGTTCATTCTTGTAATCTTATTGTCCAACAGAAGAGCCTTGTTATAAAACATACACACCATAAGATACAATTACAATCATATATATAAAATTTATATTTTCCATACAATAATGCTCACCATCAGATTACATGTTAACAGCACAACACTGTAAACATTGGCACAATAACAGCATAACACTGTAAACATTATTGACACAATAACAGCATAACACCGTAAACATAGAAACAGTAACAGCATACCACTGTAAACATTGGCGCAATAACAGCATAACACTAAACACTGACACAATCCTATTTCAACAGCATAACTCTGTAAACATTGGCACAATCCTATTTCAACAGCATAACACTGTAAACATTGCCTCAATCCTAGTTCAACAGCATAACCCTGTAAACATTGGCACAATCCTCTTTCAACAGCATAACCCTGTAAACATTGGCACAATCCTATTTCAACAGCATAACCCTGTAAACACTGGCACAATCCTCTTTCAACAGCATAACCCTGTAAACATTGGCACAATCCTCTTTCAACAGCATAACCCTGTAAACATTGGCACAATCCTCTTTCAACAGCATAACCCTGTAAACACTGGCACAATCCTAATTCAACAGCATAACCCTGTAAATGGCACAAGAGTTCAACAGCATAACCCTGTAAACATTGGCACAATCCTCTTTCAACAGCATAACCCTGTAAACACTGGCACAATCCTAGTTCAACAGCATAACCCTGTAAACATTGGCACAATCCTCTTTCAACAGCATAACCCTGTAAACACTGGCACAATCCTAGTTCAACAGCATAACCCTGTAAACATTGGCACAATCCTCTTTCAACAGCATAACCCTGTAAACACTGGCACAATCCTAGTTCAACAGCATAACCCTGTACACACTGGCACAATCCTAGTTCAACAGCATAACCCTGTAAACATTGGCACAATCCTCTTTCAACAGCATAACCCTGTAAACATTGGCACAATCCTCTTTCAACAGCATAACCCTGTAAACACTGGCACAATCCTCTTTCAACAGCATAACCCTGTAAACATTGGCACAATCCTCTTTCAACAGCATAACCCTGTAAACACTGGCACAATCCTATTTCAACAGCATAACACTGTAAACATTGGCACAATCCTAGTTCAACAGAATCCTAGTTCTAGTGTGATGAGTTTGCTGACATTTGTTTTATTTGTTTTGTTTGGTGTTTTATGTCATTTTCAACACATGTAAGGTTATATACGACGGTCGATTTTTTGTGGTGGAGGCAGACCATCCACTTTTCCTGGGTAGAACCAGTACTGAACACCTCCCACCATCCGTAAGAATCGACACTTCCTCGCTTACAAGACAAGCTCCCAGTGGGATTCGAACCCGGAGCGGTGAGAGGCGAAGGTTTACAACGCAAAGTCGTTAACCATTCGGTCACCTGACATTCTGTAAGGGCAATTACCCTTTGAGATTTAACCTTACCAGTTAACACTGGTAATGAAATAAGATGAGGCTTATTAAAATTATCCATGTGACACTGATGACAGGAAACCAAAAAGTCACGTCTTTAAGTGGTTGCCCACCTTGTCAGTTCACTTATACAGTCAAGAATTCAACCTGGTTGCATTGGTGAGAAACAAGACCTTCGGACTTCATACTGCATGGGCACCCTGAGGCCTGTAGATATGATCTGTTTCATAAACGGCAGTCCCAGAGTCCACACTAATGGACAAGTGACTGCAAACCTTCAATAGGGTAACACAATACAAACACACTGACATTTACAACAGAAAACAAAATGTACCTGGTCGATGGCACATGGTATGAGACAGGGTATGTCCTTTCTGTTGTTGAATATTTCTGGAAATGAGGAACTAAAACTTGGTGCTGCTTCTACCGCGGGGAAGAAAACCTTCCCTATACAGTCGCTGTCCCCAAACCCGAATATGCCCTTCACCTGGTTGAACGTGACTAGTTTGGATACACGACATATGTTCCTGTAAAATTCTGGACACTGTCTGAAATGTACATGTATTTGAAAGAATTTATTACATAATGTTATTTGGATATCCAACATACCTTTCTGTATTGATAGGGATATTGGCTGAAATATATATTTGTCTTTAGGCTAAGCGAAATTAATTGTGTAGTGGTACATGGCTGAAAAGAAATAAAATTAAACACCGAGTTCGAATAAATAGGAGTGACACTTTCAAATATACAAGAACACAAACTTGGAGAAGACTGCTAACTATACTTTGACTCCAAGCAGTACTTATCCAGCTTTTTACCCTCTTCTACATATCTTCTTTCTTTCTAATATTAACAAGAGCACTGCCTAGCGGGGCATATACGCCCATCATTGGCAAGGTTAAGTTCCAGGTTAAACCTTTTTCAAAGGGAAATAATTAAAAAAATAGTCTTGGTTAGCACTGACATACTGCATATTCTTGCACATTTTAGATGAGTGATAGAAAGTCTGATCTTACACATGGGGGAAGATAAGTCACATGCAATTAACGTCAATAATATATTTATTTCATAGGTAACTTTTATTATTTTGTTTTCCTACAGCTAACTCAAATGAATCCTGTTTTGCAATAACTGATTATATAAAGAATTAGGTAATAAAACAGTTAATTCATGGGTGTTTTAGGAACAGTCAAAACTATTGTCCCAAGGTATCGGGGACGACCTGGGAAACTCTTGCCGGAGGCTACGAGGCCTCCGGCAATAGTTTCCCAGGTCGTCCCCGATACCGGCAAGAGTTTCCAAGGTCGTCCCCGATACCTTGGGACAATAGTTTTGACTGCGGCCTCCGGCAAGAGTTTCCCAGGTCGTCCCCGATACCTTGGGACAATAGTTTTGACTGTTCCTAAAACACCCATGAATTAACTGTTTTATTACCTAATTCTTTATATAATCAGTTATTGCAAAACAGGATTCATTTGAACAAAATAATAAAAGTTAAATGATTTAATTATATTTCATAATCGCTTAATCAGGCCAGTAGCTACTCTGAGGCACACTGAAACAGTTGCCTCGGTGCAATTTTGGGAATGTACATACATGTACTTTATATATGAACAACTTTAGTGTCGAAAACTAACCAATCATTGAAGAAAAAAATGCTTCGAACTGAAAATGCACTTAAACACAGGAAATCGCATGCAGAAAACAAAGCCTCAGTTCCAATAAAAACAATTATACCTCTTGTTGGAATTCCCAATCTTTACCCCATACCCATGAAAGATTCTTATATTCTTGCATACCGGACATGGATATCCGTCATTTTACCGGGCTAGATATTTTCATCTCACCCTAGGGTCTAGATAAAATTCACGCGCGCCCACATCCGGTATGCCGGAAAGCATGCAAAACGTTAGTAGCTGGCGATATCAACGCACAACATGTCTCTGATAGGCAAGAAAAAGAATCTATCATGGGTATTCGGTTCAGATAGGGAATTCCAACCCTCGGTATAAGTGTTTTGATCGGAACCTCGGCAGAGCCTCTGTTCCGATAAAAACCTCGGGTTGGAATTCCCTATCTTCACCGGATACCCATGAAAGATTCTTATAATCTAACCCTCTAAATTATCCTTCTGTGTTTCAAGGCCTTGTTTATTTATTGGGAAACTATGTTGAAGGGCATAATTTTGCTTAATTGCAGAACATAATTATTGCACTTGTTAAAATAAAGTCACGAGTTAATATAGAAGTTTCAATCCATTATGTCCAGTAGTTTTTGAGAAACAAGGTTACATAAATTACCTACAAGCTTACATACAAAACCAAATTTCCGAAGTATAAAAGGAGCCATAGTTTTGTTAAAAACATGCAGGGCTTTACAAAATATTTTTTTTAGCACAAGTGACTTTGAAAAAGCCAATTGCCCTGATTAATTTTCCAGTTGGCCAATTTATGCTTAAAATTTCGCCGAACGCCACTTGGTGCTCACAGATTATTCTTAAGAGACGGGCCCAGGGCTTGTTGCTTCTGAAAATGAACAGGCCCCATATGTTTTGCTTTAATCATGTTAATTATTGAAAATCTGTCTTTATATACTTTTAAAACTAATAGTTATCGGTGTATTAACCAAAGCCAGGACCTCCTCCGTATAAATTTTTCTTTTTGACCCCATTTTTGCCCCCATTTTTGCCCCCATTTTCGCCAAAAGAAAAGAAGCTGAAGCAAAAGTTTAATCTGATTTTATTAAATTATGTTTTCAGGAAAAAGCCGAAAGTCGGTTTGGATTAACTACGGTATATATATATATATATACGGTAAATAATAATATTTATAATAAAACTACAAATAATAAACAATTATTATTATATTCTACTGACTGATGCAAATTATTATTTATTAAATATAACTTTACTGTTGTAAAGATTTGTTATATCCACCATGGACCATGTTTTAATAAAAGAAACCTAAACTTGAATTTATCTGAAAGTAGGACTGCAAAAGAAAGATTGATATATATTTTATGTGCATGTATCTCATGTCATTCATCTGTCTATTTTTTTCCTATCAATTTGTTAGGATGTTTGTGGTTGATATTTTTTTGCATGGTACCATTTTGCTAATGCAGTTAGATCTATGTGGCTGAAAAATAGCCCCGAAATTCAATCGAAATATCATCAGTTATGAAATTGTTTATGCATTAATGTGTTTTGAATGCCAAAAAGTATTTATGCACTATTTTCTTTACCCAATTATGTTTTACAGGTTGCAAAGATCGGGACAATTAATACATTTAAGACGTTCATTTTTTTTCATTAGTGCACTCTCATAATCACCCACGTAGTTATCGCTGATCAGTTTTATTACTCAAACGATCACAAGACACACAGGACAGGTGTATGTTTGTCACGTGGTATCACTGATGCGATTTTTATCCGCAATTTCATTGGCTATATGCTCAAGTTACACGGTAATTTTATTTGTTGATTTGGAAGTGTCAAAGGTCGCTTCACTAATATGCAAATCTACGAAGCATGTTGCATCAGAAGATAAACAATACTAAGGGCTAAAAAAATCCCACTTAGAGGGGATCATAAACTGCAGGGTGATGATAATTAAAGCAAGGTCAATTATCTTCGTGTGAGTCAGTGTATGATCAGTGTATTTCTCCATCATTTTTAGGAACTGCCAGACTCAATTTTTGGGGAAAATGAAATCTCGACTCATTTTCTTTGAAAATTCAACTTGTCCGGGACTAACATTTTGCAAAGTACAGCCCTGACATGGGTTATAGAACCTTGGTGTATGATGTCTTCTAATGATGTATCAAGTTTCAATTCATTATGTAAAGTAGTTTCAGAGATAAAAGCTTACATACAAACTTTAACCAGGCTGCAGACGTCGATGACGATCGAATGATGACAGTAGCTATTTTTTCTTAGAAAAAGTCGAGCTTAAAACTAATTGAAAACAGTCCAGCCTTACCCAATGTATTCGAAATCACTAAATATGAACGTCTTGTTGACATCAAACCCCAGGGCAATAATGTCTTTCGCATTCAGAAATGCGAGTCGGATCGTTTCTTCTAACGTCAAATCTTTCCATAGAAACTTTTCATCATCTGTAAGTTGTATGACTAGAGGTACATCAAACGTTTCCTGCAGCCACCTGTAACACAAATCACCTGTGACACAATACACAAATCACATAACACATGTCCGTAATTATTATTTTTTTATTATATTTTTGACCATCCACATTTAGTTTGTCGATATAATAATGAAGTTTCCCTCTTTGTTAATTTATTAATTTATTGGCTTTCGATAAAAGGTGAAACTGTATCAGCCTATCAGAAACGATACAAAAATCTCGGTAAAATGGTTGCCGCTTCAAAAAAATGTTAGAAGAAAGGTTCTAGACGTTTATCATTTCTTGGACCTTCATATTGACAACATGCACTGGCAGGTAAGCAAAATGTGTCGTGCAGTTTCGTTATCCCCATGCTTTATAAAAAAACGTTGCCAGATATTGTTTGAATTATATAACAGGTCAACTAAACCAGTTCCATGGTTTATGTCGTGATAAAGACAAGAAGTCGGAATTCTTTGGATTATTCTCAACTGATTCAGGTAAGTTCTCTGATTGTGTATGGGTCACATTGAAGTATAACACACGAAAAACTAATTTCATCCATGACAGACAAAATGACAAGAGTGACTGCCATAGAGGGCCCACATCTACGATGCAGAGCCTATTATAAATCTTTCAGGTTATCAGAAACAAGAAAAATAACCCCTATAGCAGTGCACGTACTTGGTGAATATGAAGGGTATAAGATGACCCAGATGCATGGCCTCCGATGATGGTCCCCGCCCCGTGTACAGGAAGAAGGGCTTCTTCTGCTCATACAGCGTCAGAATTACGTTCATGTCTCTGTAATAGAAACATCATATGCTGAAATATTTGTCATTTATTAAACAAACATAACTATACTGAAAGTATAAAGAAATGCAGTATACATAGGTATACACAGATCCGTACAAATTGATAAACCCCGCCCACCATTGTCCAAGCTCAATTTTGGCCACAAACCATGTGTTCTATTGTATAAAATGTTTGTTTGTGGGACAGCATGCGTTTATGTAACGGGGTAAATAACTCATGTGATTTTAATTGGTCAACTGGCATGGTCAGATATGTTTGATTGACAGAGCGGATCTATGCATTGTATGCATGCTGCTGGAACTTCATCTTCTATGAAATTTATGCAACAAAGTGTACTGTGATTAAAAACAAAGTGTACTGTGATTAAAAACGAAGTGTACTGTGATTAAAAAGTCTACTACAGCACAGTTTTGTCCTTTAACTAGCCGTAGGTTTTTTCTGTTATACAATCACCTTGATGGGGACACATGGGGACATAATCACAGGAATCTATTGGTTATTATACAATCACCTTGATGGGGACACATGGGGACATAATCACAGGAATATATTGGTTATTATACAATCACCTTGATGGGGACACATGGGGACATAATCACAGGAATCTATTGGTTAGTAAGATTAACAACATGCAATTCACGCTTTTAATATATTGCGTTTTCTAAAACAACAAATTAAACTCGGACGATAAACTTAAACTTGGTCTCAATTGCCTCTGACATTTTCACTAAATTCAATAGAAGAGAATAAAATAAAATTAAAAATGTCAGTGCAGTGGTTGTTTTCCTTATGTACATGTAATTGATTTCCCAATGGCCAAAAGCATGTTCTTTTCCCAATTGGAGTGAATTTTTTTTTATAAATATTTAGCCTGACCTTAAAACAGAATTCGTTTAGGTGAGGATAATGTACTGTTAATACTACAAGTGAAAGTATACATGGTAATGTGTCTGCAACGTTTTTAATCTACAATATTGCTTTTGTTTGATTCCCAATTTATGGCAAACCAACACAAATTTTTCCAATTGAATGGGTACGGTACCATTCCCAAAGGATGAAAAACATCGTTGCATTGTTATAACGTTCACATGACATGACATGACATGACAATGAACAAACAGAAACTCAAATAAAATGATAACAATAACAAACATATTATACAGAAGTAGACCCAGCAGATTTTAAGTCTGATTTTACTGTGTATACTTTATTTCTGTATAATTCAATGTAAAAATAAATTACATGTGAAAACTTGGCAAAATAATCATAGGCAGAAATTAATATCACTGCCAATACGGAGTGTCGACCTTGCTGATTTCTCAGACTACTGACTCATGCTTCAATATAAATATCTACTTTTATTTTAATAATTGTATTTTTCTTGCACTGTTGTTTCTAAGTATAGTCATTACATGGCTTTATTTTTAAATAGATTTGTAATATTACATGGCTTTTTATTTAAGATGTCTATTTATATATTTCCTTTTCTTGTCTCTGATATATATGTTAATGGGTTTAATTTAAAATTGAATGTTTCTGTAATTTTATAGAAAACAATTTCGGTTCATACTCAAGGATGTACCTGTGTGTTTGAACTGTTCATGAGTCTGGCTTACATGTATTTGCAGAATTGCAGAAATATTTTTAAATATGATTATCAATTTTAAATGAAACATTAAATACAATGTTTGTTTGTATGGTGTTTTACGCCATTTTCAACACACGCAAGGTTAATTTTTTATTAATTTTTTTTGTGGTGGAGGCAGACCACGCACTTTTCCTGGAGAGAACCAGTTCTGTACACCTGCTGCAATGGGTAAGAAACGACACTTCCTTAAAATACAATGGGTATAAATTATGCAGGCCATTAGCCTCATTTGTGTATCAACTTTATGATTCTTTAATGTGCTTGGAGGACAGACTCTGATACATGGGAGTTTACTTCCCTATCTGACAGAAGAGGACAGGGTCTTGTCTGAGGACACCGAAGTAACCCAGTGGTGCCAGCTTGGCTCAAACCCGTGACCTGCGGATGTAGTCAAATGTTCTATCCACTGGGTCACTGTGATCCCTCTGATACAAATTAAACTGAGACCGCAAAATTAAGCAGAATACTTAGTCTCAATTGCCTCTGACATGTGTCACTAAATTCATCTGAGACGGTGACGACTCAAACTTGGAACTAACTTTGTATACATATACAAGAAATCCGTGGATTCACATGTCTCGCCTAATGGGGGCTGGACTTAAAAATAAAAACGTCAATGGTGCTTAAATGAAAGTTTGTAAAAATTTTAGTAACTAAAAACAACGGAGTTTGCCGTTTGCTTTTGCTGAGATGACATCTAAGTGCATTTGTTTAAAAACGAAATGCCGTTCTATTAAAAACAAGAGGCCCAAGAGGGCCTGTGGATGCTCTACTGGCTAAAATGGCTCTTATATCAAGGGTTGTCGACATAAAATTCCCATCATTATTTTTTTTAAACATTGCAAATGGATAGGATAGAGATAGGATGGCCATAGATTGGTCACCTGGTAATCATGGGCAATAAGTCTGCTGTGTCAAGTCTGCATGGCATGGGTATTTTTTAATTTGTCCCACTTCTTCTATGAATGAAATTTCATAAAAATGGGTGGGGAGCTATATTAACATTCTAAACAAATATGGTAAAGATCAGGTAAAACATGAAGTAACTACAGATTTAACAAAGGAAAATACAATTTAGCATTTTTCAACAAATCAAGGGCCATAACCTGTCTTTACTAACAATATCTAGCTGGTTTTCGAACTTGTCCAAGATTTTACTGATATTCCACGCTTTGTACAACTAGACATCATACTGAGGCTTCCTGCCAAATTTTGTAGAAATCCATCAAGCCGTTTAGGAGGAGAAGTGCCGACAAAGGAATTTAAATTAAAAATGTCAAAGTGCCATAACTCAGCGAACTGGAACAAAAGCGCAATATGCACAACTAGATATCTAACCGATGCTTCCTGCCAAGTTTCGTCGAAATCCAACAAGGGGTTTAGGAGGAGTAGCGCCAACAAGAAATTTAAAAGTAAAAATGTCAAGGGGCCGTAACTTCATCAAAATTCAACGAATCGGAAAAAAACACAATAGGCACAACTAGAAATCATAGCAATGCTTCCTGCATTTTGTTAACATGGCGTTAACAAAAATAATGAAATCAAAAAATCAAAAGCAAAAAAATCAAAAAAAAAACTCCAATCAAACAAACAAAAACATAAAAAAAAAAAATATAAAAAAAAAAAAAGTAATAATAAAAAATCAAATAAAATATAAAAAAAATCAAAAAAAATAATATATATATATATTAAACAAAAATTAAACAAAAAAATACACTAATAATAAAAAAAAAAAAGGCAAACCATCTGTTAACGTTTGGTAAAGATCAGATGAAAAATGATAGCCCTATATCGCATTAACGAGGCAAAATATAGCATTTTTAACTAAATCAAGGGCTATAACTCTGCTGTTACTGGTCTGGCTGGTTTTCGAACTTGTCCAAGCTTTCATTGATATTAACAATCTGTTAAAGTCTGGTAAAGATCGGATGAAAAATTAGGCCCTTGGCCAGTAGAGCTAAAAATCATCAGCTCCAAAAAGTAGGTCAAGGTCATAGATGAAATCCATGCATCCAAAAATATGCACTACCCAAGACAAATATGTCAAAATAGAATATGTAAGCTATAAAGTAGGTTTAAAACATCTAGTGCATTATTATGAATTATAGTTCATGAATGAGAAAGTGATGTAAATATAACAATTTAAGTTATCTGCCCGTTGCTTGGATGCTGAAGGTCACATCCACATTTGCTTTGTGACATTGCAATGTACCACTCAAGATACAACTATAAGCAAAGCTTGAAAGGGCTTAGTGCATACAGTTTGTGAAAAAGTGACATAAATGCCAAATTTGAAGGTAAAAATTATAAGGTGATCTGCCCTTTGCCTGGAGGGTCAAGATCACTTTCACATTTACTTTGTCACGTTGCGATGTACCACCCAAGATACAACTATAAGCAAAGTTTGAAAGGTCTAGTGCATATAGTTTGTGAGAAAATGACCTAAACACAAAACTTAAATGTTGACGCCGCCGGAAAAGCATCACATATGTCTCTTTTTTTCTTCGAAAAGGCGAGACAATAACGTGTATGTTAAAAATAATACAAGTGAAAAGTTGGCAAAATAATCATATGCAGAAATTAGTAATTAGTAGCGCTGCCAATATAGAGGTGCTTACACTTTTTTATTTTCATAACTGCGACTTCCTTCCCCTTAAACTGTTGTTTCTAAAAATAGTTTATATTTCTTAGTAATATTACATGGCTTTTTATTTAAAGTATGTCTATTTATATATATCCCTTTCTTGTCTCTTATATTTGAAGACTGGCTGAAATTTCATGTCTACAAACACCCGGCTGAAATTCCATGTCTAAAAGTAAAACACCATAAGTCATAAATATGTTTGTCAATTTATTGAGACTAATGTGGGGTCATACTTAAAGTCCTAACACTGTCTTCTGTTCTCTGTCTGCTAAAATGCTTATTTATCTTTTTTAAATGGTACTCTTAACTATGAGTATCAATTTTAAATAAAACATCAGATAACTATAATTTTGGTATTTATACATGACTGCATGTCATCAGCCTCATTTGTGTACCAACTCCATGCATATTAGGGAATTATTCTTATACTTCCAATGCTAATTTGACAGAATGATTCTCACGTAAAATGTTAAGGTACTATCAAAATGAAAGTAGAAACAGCTACTGTTCCATGAAATATGATGCAAGACTTTATTATGTAACACTGTTTATTTTTATATCACGACTTAGGGCTATTTCCAAGAATTTCTAGATGGTTGGGTTGAAAGGTAACTGGTTGGTCGGTTGAATGGTATTTTACGTCATCTTCAACATATTTTAGGCTATTATGATGGGATATTTTTTGTGGTGGCACCCACTTTTTCATGGGAACAGCCAGCCCTGTATACCTCCCCCATCCTTAAGATTTTTTTTTTTGAAAGGACCACACCCATGTTTTTTAACAACATCCGAGAGTGGTTTATATAGCTAAAAAAAAATAATTTAAAAATAACAAACCTGTGTATTTAAAATCCCACCCACATATCACCCATCATTAACTGTCTTTGATGTTTCCCAACCTAAGATTTCAAAAGTGGGTAGGTATGTAGGTGAATTATTTTTTTCCTGAAGACAGTAAAAACTTATGAAATTAAAGACCAATAGTCTAAAAGGTAACAAGAAAAAAGTATTGATATTGAAGGAATTGTTGCAAAAAGTGTTGGATTGGCCCTTTTTCATGTGTCGGTAGGAAAACAGCAAAGTGAGCAAACAAATATTTTTTTTATGGACAGTAACATTTACAAAATTAGCCAGGTTCACTAACTTAGTGCTTGAAATCTGACATTCTTTCACTAACCTCTGTGTGAAGTTAGAAATCTCTGACCAAAGGTGAAAAGTTTGAAAGGTCTGACATTGACCTCTCTATGAATTCATACGTTCAGCAGTTCACTTACCATAGGTGAAATGTCCAACCTCTGTGTGAAGTCTGACATTCAACTGTTCATTAACCTTTATGAGAAGTTAGAAATATTTGACCTGAGATGAACAATTTGAAATGTTGGCACTAACCTCTGTGAGAAGAAAATCCCTCTTCGCAGCAGATGATGGGCTTTTTTGCCTGTCACTTTCTCGATCCTCTTTATCAACTCTTCATCTATTTTCTGACTGCCAAACCTCTCTGAAATTGTTCATATTTAAAATTTGTATTTATAAAATAACATTGTCAATATATCCAAAAACATATTGGGGTGGTCACACCTTACCAATGGCTCAATCTCATATATGGCTCATTCAGTCCACTTTGCCAGAAAGGCGTGTTTTGTAATGCGGTTACACATTACATATCACAGACAGACTACATCCAACAACACATCTCCAACTTAGACAATAAACAACAACACATCACAAACTTAGACAATAAACAACAACACATTACAAACTTAGACAATTTCTAAAATGAGACCGGATTAATGAAGAGATGCTGATTTTAATTCTTGATAAAACCTCCAAGAACCGCCCGTCGTGTGATTTCGTGAATTAAAAAATAAGAAATATAACTTACTTATGAGTTTGTCATAGTCGAGTCCTGTGGCTGATTTGCCGACAACATTCCAGGGATCTACAAAATCCTCATCATCGTCAATGTTCATTTTGGACATTTCCTCCGACTCCGTGCCATTGACAACAATTTCAGCTTTCTGTTCATCCCCCATGTTCACAGTTTGAAATCAAAACAATAAATGAATGCGGTTCTTACTAGCTGGTGCAATGAATGCTAATCTATTGAGTGACTTGTTCGTATAAATACATAAAATTACAAGTTTCTGTTTCGGTTTTCCATATGTTGACAGCACATTGCATGTGGACTCTTGCATCATCGATAGAACGAGCTGTTTGATTGGCTGTTATCCGGTAATATTTTGTACCGTCACATCTGATTGGATAATCAATTCAAAATGTCTGCGCCCTGTCATTTTGTCCGGAGTCTTCCGAAGCTTGCGAATGATGGCAGCCTTTATGAGGCATGTTTTCATGTCCAACTTAAAATGCCAAGTTGTCTGTAAAGCAACGTTTCTCCGTCATTGTAGGTATACACAAAGCAAATCATTTTCCGATAAAAAGTATGTCACACCAACACCGGTCCAGAAAACAGCTCGCGAATCTGCAGATGACCTTGATTTCTATGGTTTGAATGAAACATATCCAGAGACTTTGGAACAAGACATATCTAACAACTTCAATAATGATTTAAAAGAAATAAATCCGCATGAGTTTGAATTGCAGAATAAAAAAATAATTAATGAGTTGTTGCAAAAAGTGCCATTTGGATGGATTCGACACGATGCTAAAAAAACCGTATCGAAGACTGATGCAGATGGATCTCGACAAATTTCAAAAAGTCAGAAAAAAAGGAAACGGAGGCTTACGCTAAACAAATCCGATGAGAAGTTTGAACCGGCAAATAGTCAGCTGGTGCAGAACATTAGCAACAGTCAATTTAAAAGGCAATCTGAACCAGAAAACCATGAAACTTTTATGGCCGAGTCTAATATTTGTTTGGAAAAGGAAGCAATGATACCATGTGACATCAGCTCTGTTGCTGAGAGAAATAATGATAAGGATCTTGCATACATTGATAGTCAGTACTTTGACTATGATTCTAATGAATTCAATGTCAATAAACCAAGAAGAAATCTCAAAAAAGATCTTGATCTTGGACCACTTTTAAACCATAAGGAATCTGTGTATGGGGGCAAACATGTAGCCACAGTCAGTGACGAAAGTCATGACAAACATATGTCTTATGTAGATGAGCAGTATTTTGAACATGAAGGGAACCCTGGTGAAAACCTTGCATACATTGATAGTCAATATTTTGATAATGATTCAGTAGAAAAATTCAACGTGAATAAACCAGTAAGAAATCACGAAAAAGATCATGACTTTGGACCACTTTTAAACCACGAGAAAACTGTGTATGGGGACAAACATGTAGCCACAGTCAATGATATGTCTTACGTAGATGAGCAGTATTTTGAACATGACAGGAAACATGTAGACAATTATACTCAGGAAGAAGCATCAATACCCACCTTTGCAGACGCAAATTTTGACTCTGTTTCTTCAGCGCGCTTTAGAAGAAAGGTACAGAATGAAGAAATATCTGCTACAGACAACTCACAGGATTCTTCTTTTCAGCAAGAGGATCCCTCATTTATCGATGATCAGTACTTTCAGAATACAAATGAAAAACAGCAAAGACACGTAGTAAAGTCAAATCTAAGTCTGCCAGAAGAATATAATAAGGACATGGAAAAGCAAAAGGCTTTGATTAAACAGAAATCTGAGAAAGAGAAGTATAAGACACTTAAAAAGGCAAGTGAAATTGAGATAAACAAAGGAGAATCTGCTTATGATGCTGCAATGCAACTTAGGGGAAAGAATCAGATGAATAACAAAAGCAACACCCACGGCTTGATGAATCCCAGACAGTATGACAGTTTGGGATTCAGAATTCTCACAGGTCAGGTGCCACATTTACAGAATGCACCATCAGTAGACGTTTTAAAAGTTCTGAGAGAAAACATTATATATGATGACAACGACATAGTGGCTATCAATAAACCATATGGACTGGCATCTCACGGTGGACCAGGAATTTTAAATAGTGTGGGACAACTTCGCCATGAAATTCTACCTCAAGTTGAACTTCATGTTGTTCACAGACTTGACAAAGAAACAACTGGTGTGATGCTTTTGGGAAAAACTGCAGAAATGACAAAACGACTTCAGGAGTGTTTTTATCACAAGACTGTTATGAAAAAATATTATGCTATCACAAAAAATATTCCAGAAATGAGAATGGGTGAGATTGATATCCCGATTATTGAGGGCAAAGTTGAGGGTAAAGCTAGAATGGTTCTTAGACCATACCAGTCATCAAAAGAAAATCAGGAAACAAAAAGGCGACAGCCAGGCAAAGAAGCTGTGACAAGATACAGAGTTTTGGACCAAGCTGATAAATGTGCCCTCTTGGAATGCATCCCGCTAACTGGACTGAAACATCAGATCAGAGTGCATTTAGCTTTTGGACTCAATTGCCCCATTTTGGGCGACCACAAATACTCCCATATAAACAAAATGGCTCCCATGCAATTGCATCCAGGCATGCTAGAGAATCTAAAGATAAGGCAAAGTAAAGTGAGGCACTTGGCAATGCACCTGCATGCCAGATCAATCATGATTCCGGAATTTCTCGTGGGAAAAAACTTGTTCATTTCTGCAGCACTTCCGGTACATTTTGTGAAAAACATGAAAGATCTGAAGTTAAAACTGCCGCCACATGCATAATTAGATAAGCATCAGTTATGTTGTAAATAGAGACATGTAAATATATTTCTGTTAGTTGTAGTCATTAAACATTCTACCAAAACACAAAAAAAATATTTTTTAAAAATTGGAAGATTTGAGAATGATGATGATGATTGATTGTTATTTTTTTATTTGACAGATCTATGAAAGTGTGATTATCTCTCAGAGGACAGCCAACAGATTGACAATATAAACGATTGAAGTACAAGATACCTGCAAAAACAGGGAAAAAATATGGAGGCTTTATTGACAAACTATGCTTCAGATAGTAGTGAGGCAGAAAGTGAGGATGAAATAATGGATAAGACCGACGGGAAAACAGTTGTCTGTGAAGCACAAGTTACATCAGAAATATTAAAAAAAAAACATAAAGTTAACGAGTTACATGTAGATGAAAGTATAGACAGTAAAATATCAAATATCAAAAGCAGACTCGGAGAAACAAATATAGACAGTTCAAGTTATTGTGAAGAAACTTGTAGTGATAAAGACAAAACGCAGGATTTCTTTGGACTATTAACTGATTCAGATGAAGAAAAAGAAGATAAATATTGGATTCATAAGAATGTACATGATGTAACTCCACAATACCAGACTGTTAAAAGTGAAGGGAAAGATGTAACTGTTGAAATACCCAACACAAGTTTTTGGGAAAATGTAACTGGTACTGATCTTCAAACATTGCAGCAGCAAAGTTTTGTTACTGACAGAGGGAAAAAGGGCCAGTCTTATAAATATAATTCTGAGAAGAATGTTCAAATTTCATCACAATTGTATGGCCGTAAAAGGGAACATGGAGATACTGTTCATGATCAATCAGGAGAGAAATTTGCAAAACACACGAATGTTTCAACATCTAATGCACCTAATAAGACGAGAGAAATGTCAATAAACCCAGATGTACAAACCACGAGAAAAATGTTTTTCATCCACCCAAAAATTACCCCACTTCTTCATAAACACTCTCAACATAGCAGACTTCCATCCACCCAAGAATGGACTGGTCCAGCCCATAGGGGTGCCATCAATAGAGTGAAATGGAATATTTCGAACTATAGTCACCTGTTTGTTACTTGCTCAATGGATTCTGCCATCAAGGTATGGAATGTTTGGAGCCAGCTGGACCCCTGCGTGAAGGTGTTGTCAGTACATCAGAAAGCTGTAAAAGATGTTGAGTGGAATCGAGATGGGAACCATCTTCTGTCCTGTAGTTATGATAAGACTGCCGTTGTCACAGACGTTGAAACAGGTATAGATCTTCGCATATAATTTTAAACATTAAAATACAAACTTTACTGTCCATCTTGTAGATTACCCATAAAAAGTGTGGATTTGCTGATTCCTTGCCTACTCATAAAATTTATTCTATTCTCTTCTATTTCATAAAAGTGCCTACCCAAAACTTACAGCATTTCAGTAAGTTTTATGTGTCATCTATTTTTTGATTTAGAAAAAATGTCTTAAGGACTTTAGCTGTCTTCTTAAAAGAAAAAAACTTCAGAAAACAGCAAACAATATTTGTTTTAGGATAGAACATCATTATATTTTCTTACAACAATGTGAAAATTTCCATATCAAAAGAATCTCAAATGGTCATGTTGGTAGCTCCAAGTTCACAAACAGTCATTTATCATGCTCAAGCTCAAAAGTTCCAAGTAATTCCATTTAAATATGATTTAAAATATTTCAGTTTTAATTTAAAATATTTCAGTTTTAAACTGAAATATTTTAAATCATATTTAATTGGAATTACTTGGAACTTTACACAAAAGGGGGCGTTTATTTGAGATCAAAAATACATAATTTAACTTTTAAATCAGACATTATTTAATGATTTTCTTTTCCAAGAAAACCAAAGTCTGCATGTCAATCAATCAATTAATGCATCAGATTTTAAGTTTTCTAGTGATTTTGTGTGATCCATTGTGCATGAAACGATTAACTTCATTTGGTAGGTTGTAAAAAAAATATTTCTGAAAAGCGCTTATTAGGGATTATACGCATACATGTGATATCTCCCGCCGGGAGCTAATTTCTCCCGGGATTTCATGGAATTTCCCGGCCTCCCGGCGGGAGCTCCGTTTCTCCCGGTATTTTCGGACGAGTTCCAAAATTTCGCTATTTGCGAATCCTTTTGGGTAATTGCTATGATTTATTGGATCAAGACCGAGTTTTCCGAATGATCTAGAAAATAAACACCAACAGTCTTTTATCTATATCTGTGAAAACATTGCCCCTGGGCAGGTAATTAAAAGGATTAGCATGTGAGCTAATTAGTTTATTGTGTGAAAATAATGATTGGACTGTTTGTTTATGACACGTGGCGGCGATATCTGTAATGTCCAAGGGAGATTGATAGAAATGTACCGACTATACTCCTGAGTAAGTGGGATGGTAATTAGTAATTAGTGAATTCAGCATCGATTGATATTTGGTGTATTAATTGGATTAAAATTATAACATAATTGAGGACAATTAAAGGACGAAGATTTCAACTAATTGATTGCAGTTTGTCATGATTAGAGAAATGTTTTGTCTGTGTATAAAATGGGAAGCATCTTCATTATGTGCTATGCTTTGTTTTGCTATGCTTAATTAAATGCTATACTTAATTATATGCTATGCTAACATGACATAAACAGTATGTATAAATATCATGTTTTTATGCTAATTTACCCCCTTTATTAAGGTTTGTATCAGAAAAAAAAGCTACCGTTACGCGTTAAAAATTCGAGAATAAAAACCTCCCTGGTTTTTGTCAAATCTCCCCGGAAAAAAAGTCAAATCTCCCAGGTAACCCTCCTGAAAATATCACATGTATGTATACGGTATGTTTGTTTGTGAACATGGGGCCAGAAGTTCTGGTGTGTGCGTTTGATCACTGCAGCTTTGTTTTTAAAATATTAAGACACATTGGATGCATGCGCAATAGCCATACCTCCTTGAAAAGTGTAGTTTGAAATTGGACACATTTTTGTCAACAGAAAGTATCACATGAATCTTTGTAAATATTTGATCTGTTTCCTTTTCCAGGAGCCCCAGTGTGTACGTTTGATCACTGCAGCTTTGTTACATGTGTGAAGTACCATCCTGTCAGCGCGCAGCTCTGTGTCACCGGGGAGCACAATCAGATACAGGTCTGGGATGTGAGGACGGCAGCTGTGCCCTGTAGGACACTGTCGTACAAGGACAACATTGGACAGGTGTTTAGTTTTGTACATGTTTTTGTCGGGTTGAATGTTAGTTCTGTGACTTCTGGAATGGTCCTGCAACTCACAATCTCGAATTGCTTGTGCATGCAGTTTGGCGGTTGTGTAACAACTTAAAATTGGTTCTGTTATATAATCTTGAGATCAGTACTGTTATATAATTATATAATCTTGAGATCAGTGCTGTAAATTGCTGTTATAAATTATAACCTTGAGATCAGTGCTGTTATATAAACTTGCAATAAAGTCACTATTTTGTTGTTAATTGTTTTACAGACTTCAGCAAAAATGTAGGTTATGGAGACAACCAAATAAATATAAAAAGGAAAATACACTTGCACAAAATCTAAGAAAAATTAGTTTTGGTGGGTATAAACTCGTAATTGGTGTCAAAATCTTCTCTGAAACCACATTGTATACAGCTCTCATATATTGCATGTTGCATAAGCTTATGGTCCTCTACCGAGTTTGTTCAAATTGAGACACTGAGGTCAAGTCTGACCCAGCCTCGGGTGCTCAGTTTTACAGAGTACTATAGGAAAGTAAAAAAAAATCTTCTTTTCTGAAACAAGCTAGAGGACCGTCTACTATTTTGCAAACTTGTAGCATACGCTTATGGTCCTGAACTATACTAAGTTTGTTCAAATGGTGACCCTGGGGTCATGTTTTGCATAGAAATATATGAAAAAACTTAAAATATATTCTTCTTTGAAACCACAAGGCATAGAGCATTTTTGTATTAGCCTAATATTATGGTCCTCTACCAAGTTTGTTCAAATGGTGACACTGGAGTAAAATCTGGCTGTGTCACTGTTTAACATAGAGTTATATAAGAAATTTAAAAAAAGCCTCCTTTGAAAATCTAGAGGTCTAATATGTTGCATGTACATGTACCATAAACTTAGGATCCGTTATCAGCTTTGTTAAAATGACGACATGTTTTACATAGGCTTGTATAATGAAAAACTTAAACCGCACGGTACAGAGCTTTCACCGCACGGTACAGAGCTTTCACCGCCCGGTACAGAGCTTTCACCGCACGGTACAGAGCTTTCGCATAGCGTGTAGCACAAGCTTGTGGTACTCTACCAAGTTTTACAAATGGTGACGCTGGTCCCACATTTTTGACAGATAATATAGGGGAAAAATTGTTTGAATGAGATAAACATGATTTATATTGCTTTTCGATAACAATTTTAATGAAGGAATTCTATAAAAATGCAAAAAAAAACACTTATTATGTAGAACTCTGAACAATATAGAGCTTCGAAGGTCATGACTATGATTGTTAAATGATAATTAGAACCAGCCGAGCCTTCATTTCTGAACAAATGTGTACACTGATTTATTATATATTTGTTTTCTGAATTTTCACATGACTGTTAAGAAAAACCATGAGTGTAATACATGTATTCTCTTTTTAAACTGGAACTTCTTTGATAAATATGGCTTTCTTTTTGGCATCAAGTCTTCCTGTGAAATTTAAAACAAAATAAAAAAAAGAACTGCAATGTTTAATGTTGCTCGTCTTTTTTAACTTGCCTGATCCTTGTTATTTATATCTGCCACTGCTAAAAAAATACTTCATTATTTGTTTGGTCTACAACTATGAAACTATGAAACTATGAAACTGTTTACACTTCGTTAGGCCTATTTTTTTAATGACTTGGTTTACGGATCCGCCGAGTCTTAATTTTTCCCGTTTTGAAAATTGTACTTTAAACTTCTTTTTTTTTTTTTACTTTTTTTTCCTCTCGTGTCAAGGACATGCTCGGTTATCTAAAGTATGCTATTAAACATGGATTTCGATAGGGATCTACGAAAAGTGATGTTCGATTTTTGATTCTCTCCCCCTTTTTGACTTGACACGTCAACATTTTGCTTGTAATTTTTTCTCTCAATTTCCCCCGAGTAATTTTATTTTTATTTCATTTCGACCTCCTGACGTAATTTTTTCAGAAAAAATCCGTAAACCAAGTTATTAAAAAAAAAAGGCCTTAGCATGATCTAATGAATACATCTGAAAAAGGCCCATAACTCTCTGATCCATATATTTTTAATTATTATAACCGGAGGGGACTTTAGGATTACTCTTTTTCTGTCTGTCTGAAATTTTGTGTTTGGGCTATTATTTCTTTATCTAATATTGGATTCCAGTAATATGAAACACAAATGTACACCACCATGAGATGATGTTTCTCGACTAAGAGGCGATGTGTCTCTGCTCAGAGATAGGTCACACATATACTTTAAAGGTTATTGCTTCAAAGTTTGTGTCCGGGCCATAACTCCTTTGTCTATTATTGGTTTAAACAATATTTATTTCGTAATGTTCACATGGATATTATGTTCAAATTATAATTAGTAAGATTTGAAAACAAGCTTATTAAGCTTATATAAAGTCCTCTCCTTTCCATGAAGTCACTGTTTGGCATGGCTAAGTAACATAACTATTTTTAATCATGAAAATAAGAAAATAAAGCAAGATACAATAATCAAAAGTACTTTGAAGGTTATTGCTAAAAATATGTCTGAGCTATAACTTCTTCATCTATTATAAAAACTGTTCACCACAATTTGTCGTGACCAAAGAAGACATGTGCCTACCTTCAAGTTCACACATACGCTTTGAAGGTTATTGCTAGAATTTCATGTCCGGACTAGATTATCACTGGATTCTAGTAATGTTACGCACAAATGTTCACCACCATTAGATGATGTGTCACGCCTAAAGCAATATGCCAACCGTCAACGTCGCACTTACACTGGACTGACTGGAGGTTATTGTTATAATTTCTTGTCCAGACTATAGATTATTTGTCGTTGGATTCTAATAATATTACACAGAAATGTTCACCACCGTTAGATGATGTGTCACGCCCAAAGATGCCAACCGTCAACGTCGCAGTTATCAAATTTGCACAGATTGTTAATAGCAATGAAATCTTGAATGAGTTCAAAAACCAGCCAGATCGGACCATTTACACCGGAGTTATGGTCCTTGATTTTCTGAAATATGCTATAATTTAGCCTCTAACACGATAGGGCTTTCATTTTTATCCGATCTTTTTCAAACTTTACCAGATTGTTGATATCAATGAAAGCTTGGACAAGTTCGAAATCAGCTAGTTTGGACCAGTAGTAATGGAGTTATGGCCCTTGTTTCTTGAGCAATCTTAACCCAACTTGCACAGATTGTATATGACCATAAGATCTCGGACGAGTTCGATAATGGGCAAGATCGGACCAGTAACACCAGAGTTATGGCCCCTGAATTAGCAAAAAATGCAGTTTTACTGGCCACATTTCTTGAGCAATCTCAACTAAATTTACTTCTCTTTTTTTTAATAATCATTTTTTTTTAATATATATGAATATAAATATATATATATTTATGTTTTATAAATACTTTTTTTTTAACTTTATTATTTTTTTTTTTTATTATTGATTTTTTGTTATTTTTTTAACGCCATGTTGGAATTGACGAAATTTAGCAGGAAGCGTTGGTATGATGTCTAGTTATGCATATTGCGTTTTTTTCGGGTTCATTGATTTTTGAGGGAGTTACGGCTCCTTGACATTTATACTTTAAATTTCTTGGTGTCGCTACTGCTCCTAAATGGCTTGTTGGATTTTGACGAAACTTTGCAGGAAGCATCGATGTGATGTCTTGTTTTTCTTTTCTTGCTTTCGTTCCGGTTCGCTGATTTTTGACGGAGTTATGGCGCTTTGAATTTGTTATTTTTTAATTTGTTGTCGCCGCTACTCCTCCAAAAGGGCTTGTTGGATTTTGATGAAACTTTGCAGGAAGCATCGGTATGATGTCTAGTTGAGAATATCACACTTTCGTTCTAGTTTCGCTGATTTTTGACGGAGTTATGGCCCTTTGAATTTTTTAAATTATTATGTTGTAAGACGAAACTTTGCAGGAAGCATCGGTATGATGTCTAGTTGTGCATGTCACGTTTTCTTTCCAGTTCACTGATTCTTGACGGAGTTATGGCCCTTTACATTTTTTACTTTAAATTTGTTGTTGGCGCTACTGACCTGTTGGATTTTGACGAAACTTTGCAAAAGCATCGATGTGATGTCCAGTTGTGCATGTCATGGTTTTCTTCCAGTTCGCTTATTTTTGACGAAGTTATGGCTCTTCGAAATTTTTACTGCTTGTTGGATTTTGCTGAAACTGTGCAGGAAGCATTAGTGTTATGTCTAGTTATTTGTGTCGCGCTTTCATTCCGGATTAGTGATTTTTGACAGATTTATGGCCTTTTGTTTTTTTTACTTTAAATTTGTTGTCGCTGCTACTCCTCCTAAATGGCTTGTTGCATTTTGATGAAACTCTGAAGTGGGGGGGGAGACATCAGTTTTTCTCAAAAACAACCTCCAGTTATTATCCAGTCCTCCAAACTTGATCAAATTGTATATGGGTCACAGTGTCTTGACAAAGTTCGATAATTGACCCCATGGCCTCAGTAATTCCAGACTTATGCCCTTGGAATAGTAAATTCACGAAATTAGTATTGTCCGGAATCTAACTTGGGTAATTTTTATTCAGTCTTTTCCAATCTTGGTCAAATTGTATATGTGCACAACATCTCGGTCAAGTTCAATAATTAGCCTAACATCTTTATTGTAGAAACATTCTTAGTGTGGTGAATGTACTAGTACTGAGTTCCATCGCCTCACTAACTTCAGAGTTATGTCCCTTGGAATAGTAAAAATTCGAAACATGTTTGTTTTTCATCTGATTCTTTCCTATAATGTTGTCCGGACTATTACTTGGGTAATTGTTATCCAGTCTTCTCTAAACTTGGTTAAATTGTATATGAACACAATTGTATATGAACACAATGTCTCAGCTCAGTTTGATTATTGGCCCCATCGCCTCAGTAATTTCAAAGTTATTCCCCTTGGAATATTAAAAATTCATGAAAATAATGTTTCACTTTGGGTAATTGTTATCCAGTCTTCTTCAACCTTAGTCAAATTGTATGTGGGCACAATGTCTAGGCCAAGTTCGATAACTGGCCCCAATGTCACAGTAATTCCAGAGTTATGCCCCTTGGAATAGTAAAAAATCACGAAATTAATGTCCAAAAGACGATTTCCTTATTAATATGTGAAGCAATAATGGGAGCCATGTCCTATGGAAACATTACTAGTTACTGACAGCATACAACCTGGTTCAATAATTATTGAACAAATGATCAGTCAAAAACTCCCGTACAGTACTGTACTAATTAAAGGTCGTTTTCATACACATTATTCAAACTTTTGGACATTATACATACGCAGGGATTTGATTTCGCACTTCGGATCAAACACGAAATACGCACAATTTTATCCCCGCATATATTTACGATTTCACAGTAATTGATTTTCACCTTTAGACCAAAACAGGAGGGGGACATGTATTGCTCGTAAGCTTTTTTGCATCTCAAAAATGTTTAACCTGGAACTTAAACTTGCCTTTTACAAGTGATAGTGGCTAATAACTTGCAAATTATTATACCCCCAGCAAACGAAGTTTGTAGGGGTTGTATACTGGATTCGGCTTGTCCAGTCATCTGTCAGTGGATGCAATGTTGTCCGATCAATAGCTTCAGTATTTATCATTCAGTCTTTATAAATCTTGGGAATAATATCTCGGTCAAGTTTGAAAACCAGCCCCATCGCATCGATAATAACAGAGATATGGCCCTTTGATTTTTTTATCACTTTGTATTATATAGGGACAAATTGTTTTCGATCAATAACTTCAGTACTTATCATTCAATCTTTATAAAACTTGGGACTTATAGTTATGGGCATAATATATCGTCAAGTTCGAAAACCAGCCCCGTTGCTTTGATAACAACAGAGTTATGGCCCTTTATTTTTATCACTACCTATAATATAGGTACAAAATGTTGTTTAACTCCTCCTTCATTATTTGGTGAATTATTTTAATATTAGCGATGATTAAGTATCATGTGAAGATGTCAGCGCTGAAAACATTTCACCAAATAATGTTATATAGGGACCAAATCTTGTCTCTTTAACTGCTTCTAAAATCATTTTTGGTGGGTTGTTTCAATTCACTTGGTATCATGTGAAGAAAAGGGCTTTTGATTTGACTTATACCCCAGCAAACCAAGTTTGTGTGGGGGATGTGCTGGAATCAGCATGTCTCCATCCATCCATCCGTCCGTCTGTCTCTCCATCTGTAGATGCAATCAGCATGATCCAATAAATATATCTGAAAAACTCTATAACTCTCTGAATCATTGTTTGAACTATTTTCCTTGAAAAGAGGTTGAACTCTAACTTAATAAGACCGGAGTTAACTTGTAGCAATATCCAGGTGGACAGCAATAATAGAATGTACATGCTGTTATCAGTGGTAATACACACTCTTATCTCTAGTGTTCTCTGATTGGCTGAAAGCACTAGGGGTAAATTTTTATGCCTCCACAGGGAGGTATATAATAATCGCACCGTCCATGCTTCCGTCCGTCCGTCCGAAGTCGTGTCTCATCCATTCCTCAGAGACAACTAAGGGAATTTCACACAAATGTTCATCACAATGAGAAAGTGCATCGTGCCCAAGAATCACACTTGAAGGTCAAAGGTAAAAAAATCATGAACAAATTCATGTCTCGGCCATTACTTGGAAACTACTGAAGGGAGTTGCATCAAACTTCAAATGTTCATTACATTGAGAATGTGTGCCGCGTGCAAGAATCATGTCAAAGGTAAAAAAACGTCAAGCATTTCATGTCTCTGCCATTACTTGAAAAGTGCTAAAGGGAGTTGCATCAAACTTCACACACAAATGTTTATCACATTGAGAAGGTGTGTCGCACGCAAGAATCATGTCCGTGTCTCAAAGATCAAGGTCACACTTGAAGGTCAAAGGTCAAAAAATTGTGAACAAATTCGTCTCCGCCATTACCTGGAAACTACTGAAGTGAGTTGCTTCAAACTTCACACAAATGTTTCATCAAAATGAGAAGGTGTGTCACATGCAAGAATCATGTCAGTGTTCCAAAGGTCAAGGTCACAGTTGGAGGTCAAAGGTCAAATCGTAAAAAAATTCATGTCGCAGTCATTACTTTGAAACTACTGAAGGGAGTTGTGCCAAACTTCACACAAATATTCATCAAATAGAGAAGGCATGTCAGTGCCTCAAAGGTCAAAGTCACAGTTGTAGGTCAAGAGGTCTTTTTTCATGTCAGCCATTTGAAGGGAATGGCATCACATTTCACACAAATGTTCATCACAATGAGAAGGTGTGTCTTGTGCAAGAATCATGTCAGTGTTTCAAAAGTCAAGGTCACAGTTCGAGGTCAAACAATTCATAAAAAAATTTATGTCTCAGCTATTACAGCGAAACTACTGAAGGGAGTCGCGTCAAACTTCACACAAATGTTCATCAAATTGAGAAGGCATGTCAGTGCCTCAAAGGTCAAGGTCACTTTTGTAGGTCAAAGGTTGTTTGTTTCATGTCGGCCATTAGTCCAAAACTATTCATCACAATGAGAAGGTGTGTCTTGTGCAAGAATCATGTCGGTGTCCAAGATTAAGTCGCAGTTAGGCAGATCGTTTGCAGTGGGTAATGAAAGTTGGTAAGGACGATCAGTACCAAGCCTAGTTGTGCAGATTTTCGCTGTGTTCCAGTTGAATGATTTTTGGCAGTGTTTTGTTCCTTTAAAGGTTTTAATACACAAACTTTGTCCAGCCTAGTTCTCCTGAACCCATGGCCG
This sequence comes from Cyrtodaria siliqua, assembly GCA_037043455.1. Taxonomy (NCBI): domain Eukaryota; kingdom Metazoa; phylum Mollusca; class Bivalvia; order Adapedonta; family Hiatellidae; genus Cyrtodaria; species Cyrtodaria siliqua. The sequence continues at coordinate 39,388 of JAWPHD010016430.1, forward strand.
GATTTCAACGAAGCTTTGCAGAGATGATCAATATATCAAGCCTAGCTGTGCATGTCATTGTCGTGTTCTGGTTGAATGATTTTTGACGGAGTAAGGCCTAGATCTTTTATAGAAACTTTGTCAGGACTAATCCTGAATGGATTTCAGTGAAACTTGGCAGGTATGATCAGTAGCAAGCCTAGTTCCGTATATCATCACCATGTTCCAGTTGAATGAATTTTGGCAGAGTTATAGTCCTTTAAAGGTTTCAATGCACAAACTTTGACAGTAATGGTGGAGTTATGGCTCTTGATTTTGTTAAAAATGCTATATTTTGCCTCTTTAAGACGATCGTCACTCGCTTCATTGATGTTATGAGAGCCATATTAGCAAGTAGAGCGTCCACAGGCCCTCTTGGGCCTCTTGTTACTGAAAACAACCTCTAGTTATTGAATTGATTTCATATTTTACTGATCAAATTTCAAGAACAGTTGTGCCAAATTTCGGTTAATTCAGAAAAATAGAGATATTTAAAATTTCAGTATTCTCGTCACATGACGTGCATATAGATAATAGTGCAGTGTATAGGAACAAAGTAGACATTTTCTCTTCATTCTGCTATTACAGTACGACTCCGGTCTTTAACCTCACCTTTTTATGCTCCTCAAATTTTTCAGGGGAGCGTATAGTTATCACCTTGTCCGTATGAAATTTTCTTGGGTGATGTAGTTGCCGCCTTGTACCTCAGTATGTCTGTCTCCCCCATTTTCTAGTCCACTCAACTCCTCCCATATTTTTATTTGATTTTCACGAAACTTTGTAGGAATGATAGTACGATGTTTAGTAGAGCATATAATCAGGATGTTCCAGTTGAATGATTTTAACTTAAAAGTTTTTCAAATCCTTATGTCCATATGTTCATCCGTCCAGCTTTCTTGTTCACTCCACTGCTTCATTTCATCCGATTTTCATAAAACTTGGTAGGGAGTGTTAGAATGATGTATATTAGTAGGGAGTGTTAGAATGATGTATATTAGTAGGGAGTATTAGAATGATGTATATTAGTAGGGAGTGTTAGAATGATGTATATTAGTAGGGAGTGTTAGAATGATGTATATTAGTAGGGAGTGTTAGAATGATGTATATTAGTAGGGAGTGTTAGAATGATGTATATTAGTAGGGAGTGTTAGAATGATGTATATTAGTAGGGAGTGTTAGAATGATGTATATTAGTAGGGAGTGTTAGAAGGATGTATATTAGTAGGGAGTGTTAGAATGATGTATATTAGTAGGGAGTGTTAGAATGATGTATATTAGTAGGGAGTGTTAGAATGATGTATATTAGTAGGGAGTGTTAGAATGATGTATATTAGTAGGGAGTGTTAGAATGATGTATATTAGTAGGGAGTGTTAGAATGATGTATATTAGTAGGGAGTGTTAGAATGATGTATATTAGTAGGGAGTGTTAGAATGATGTATATTAGTAGGGAGTGTTAGAATGATGTATATTAGTAGGGAGTGTTAGAATGATGTATATTAGTAGGGAGTGTTAGAATGATGTATATTAGTAGGGAGTGTTAGAATGATGTATATTAGTACATATTTGAATATCAAAACTCTGTAACATCTATACATACTACCTGTACTATAAATAAACAAATTGACCCTGCAAGCTATCAGTTTTATGTATAAGCGCACTTGTATATGGGACACAGCGTATACTATTTCCGAAAACTTTGTAGGCTGTTTCATTTTATGCTTTAACATTTAAAGCTGCAACAATGACTTGAAAACAGTTCTTTGAAATATCTTGCAATTGGTAACGATCTTTGTTATGTATGTTCTGTTATGTCAAATGCACTTGGTAAACAAAATGCACTTAGTTGACTTTAAATAATTACTGATAAAGGTGATCCTTTGGGAGCAACAAACACAATTAAGAGAATAAAGCAATAGACTTGGTTTTATTGAGTCCGTTCATGAGAAGTAATGAAAGAAGCAACACCCCTCACGCCCCCTAGCACCGGCTTAAGCGGTATTCTACTTCAAAGCCACCTATATTTGCAGCTATTAAAATAATGCTTATCCTGTCACAAATCAGTTGTGTTGTGATAAACTGTCAAAAGCATGATGTCATTTTGTTTTTGTCTCGCGTTTAGACAGGTGTTGCTTATCCGGCGGCGGCGGCGGCGGCAACATTCAAGTCTGGCGTTTGGGTCATTTTCTCACAAACTGTACGCACTAGACCTTTCAAACTTTGCTTATAGTTGTATCTTGGGTGGTACATCGCAACATGACAAAGCAAATGTGGAAGTGACCTTGACCGTCCAAGCAAAGGGCAGATAACTTAATAATGTTTAGGTTCAACTTTTGCGTATAGGTCACTTTTTCACAAACTATGCACTAGACCTTTCAAACTTCGCTTATAGTTGTATCTCGGGTGGTACATCGCAACGTGACAAAACAAATGTGGAAGTTACCTTGACCCTCTAAGCAAAGGGCAGATAACTTATTAATGTTTAATTTCAACTTTTGCGTTTAGGTCACTTTTTCACAAACTGTATGCACTAGACCTTTAAAACTTTGCTTATAGTTGTATCTTGAGTGGTACAAGCAACATGACAAAGCAAATGTGGATGTGACCTGGACCCTCCAAGCAAGGGGCAGATAACCGTATAATTTTTACCTTCAACTTTGGCGTTTAGGTCACTTTTTCACAAACTGTATGCACTAAGACCTTTCAAACTTTGCTTATAGTTGTACCTTGAGTGGTACATTGCAACGTGACAAAGCAAATGTGGATGTGACCTTCACCATCCAAGCAAAGGGCAGATATCTTTAATTGTTACATAAATTTACATCACTTTCTCATGAACTATAATTATGCACTAGATGTTTTAAACTTAATTTATAGCTTAATCTTTGGAAGAAAACATAATCTATTGTGACATAGTTGTGTTTGGGTAGTGCATCTTTTTGGATGCATGGATTTCATCGATGACCTTGACCTACTTTTTGTAACTGATGATTTTTAGCTCTACTGACCAAGGGCCTTCATTTTTCATCCGATCTTTACCAAACTTTAACAGATTGTTAATATCAATGAAAGCCCGCACAGGTTCGAAAACCAGCCAGGTCGGATCAGTAATAGCGGAGTTATGGCCATCGATTTATTAAAAATGCTATATTTCGTCTATAATATGATAGGGCTTTCATTTTTCATCTGATCTTTAACAAACTTTACCAGATGTTTTGCCTTTTTTTAGCTCTACTGATCAGAGATCAGCAGAGCTTATGCCTTGGTGCAGTGTCCGTCGTCTGTCTGTCCGTCCGTCCATAAACTTTTTTTTGTAGCGACTACTCCTCTGAAACTACGTAATGGATTTTCATGAAACTTTACAGAAATGTTGCCCATGAAGTCTAGTTGATCCTAGCAAAAATTCATGTTGATGTGAAATCCAAAATGGCCACCAAATCTAAAAATAGATTTTTAAAAAACAAGTTTGTAGCGACTACTTCTTGAAAACTCTTAAGTGATATTGATATGGGACTTTTTCTAAAATGATCAGCATGACATGATGTTGGTCCTTGTCGAAAATCGTTTTGATTCGACGTTAAACATGGCTGCCAGTGGCCATCTTTGTTTACATAGAGTTATATAATGAAAACTTGTAGCGACTACTCCTCTGAAACTACTCAACGGATTTTCATGAAACTTCACAGGAATGTTGCTCTTGATGTCTTATTGATCCTAGCAAAATTTCAGGTCGGCCGGAAATTCAAGATGGCCGCCACGGCTAAAAATAATTTTTCAAAAAACAAGTTTGTAGCGACTACTTCTTGAAAACTATAAGTGATATTGATATGGGACTTTTTCTAAAATGATCAGTATGACATGATTTTGATCCTTGTCAAAAATTGTTTTGATTTGATGTTTGTGGCTTTGTTTACTTAGAGTTATATAATAAAAACTTGTAACGACTACTCCTCTGAAACTACCTGACGGATTTTCATGAAACTTCACAGGAATGTTGCTCTTGATGTCTAGTTGATCCTAGCAAAAGTTCTGGTCGGTCGGAAATTCAAGATGGCCGCAATGGTTAAAAATAGATTTAAAATGTGTGATTTTGTGGTGACTACTTGATTTGGAACCTTTACCAAAATGACTGGCACAACATCTTACAGGCTGATCAGGGTTTAACTGTCTTGGTGCTCATCAGTCATTTGATTGAAACACCCCTTTGTACTACAAATGGAATGGTCCAAATTAAAAGAACAGTCCATTATACATTCATAGAGGGGTAAGGATTTAGTCTCTTTTGTATTTTGACTCTCAGATAAGACAGAAAACAAATTGTAGGATTTTAAGATTTTATTTTAATTCTGATTTTCCAACTATAACCTGAGACAAGAGCAAATCTACTGAGATAGAAAACATAATTCTCAGGAGAAATTGCATAACATGACCTGGTCACACACCTGCTATATTTTTGAATACAGATCATTCCATTTCTGTCCACAGTGTGATTTGGAGCAGAAAAAAGAGGATATACTAAGGTTGATGTTGTAAGGAATTTAATTGATATAGTTTTATAATTAAACATTTTGGTAGCATTATGACATTTTTATGAGCTGAAAAAATATATATTCTTTAGAGTAGGATAAAATGGAATGAGATTATAATGTTGCATAATAAATCATAATATTTAGGAATATAGGAATATTGCTCTTGATGTCTAGTTGATCCTAAGTAAAAATCCGGTTGGCCTAAAATTCAAGATGGCCACCATGTCTAAAAATAGATTTATTAGATACAATTTTGTGGCAACTACTTCAGTAAAACCGTAAGCGGTTTGGTACCTTTACCAAAATAACTTTCATAAAACTTTACAGGAATGTTGGTTTTGATGTTCAGTTAGTTCCATTAAGTAAAAATCAGGTTGGCCGGAAATTCAAGATGGCTGCCACAGCTTAAATACTGGTTTGTGGCAACTACTTATCAGATTTGGAACCTTTACTAAAATGACTGGCATGGCATGTAGTTGGTCCTAAACAAAATTCATTGATTCTATGTCAAACATGGATGCCTGAAACCATCTTTTTTTAGATAGAGTGATAATAGGAAATACTTGTGGCGACTACTTCTCTGAAACTATTTCCATAAAACTTCACAGGTTCCCATGGCTGATCAAGCTATCAAAATCTATCAGTAGAGCTTCAAGGTCATTGACCTCTTGTTTTTAGTTAAAAATGTTTACAAATTTTCATTTAAGCATCATTGACTTTTTTATTTTTAAGTCCAGCCCCCGTTAGGCAAGAGATGTGAATCCACGGATTTCTTGTATTTCTTGTATTTCAATGTGTTTGTTATTGAACTGTGTAAAACAATAAAATAATTCAGAAACTGGTTAACCAGTGTTGTAATTTTAAATTTTGCGATACTAAAATGCGTCGCCATTAAACAGTTACGACCATTAAAGGATTGATATACAAAGTTCCAAATTTCAAAGTGAAGTAAATTACATGATTGTGATGGTACATTGAAAATTTGTGCATAATATGATCTTTTTGTGTGTCAACATGCCATAAAACACCATTCAGTCATCCAGTCATTCATTCATTCATTACATTTAAAAATCATATTAAAATTGAAGATGTATAACTTTTTTCTTTAAATAAATAGTTTTCATCATCCTGAAATCGTTCCGGTATCTTTATGAAACTGCTACACATATTAAGTATATTGTCTTGTAACTGTCCCATGTCAATATTTTTGTTATTTCCATGGAAGCAAGATAGTAAAATTGGTATAATGTTTGTGGAGAGTAACTTGAAAACTAAATGTTTATGAAGCTTAATGGATGAACAAAGAGGCTAAATTGTGCCTGTTGTTGAATAAAGATCTTTTATTAAAATATAAATATAATTTATTTTCCATGGAAACAAGATTGTGAGATTCCAGTGCAGAACTTACAAAATGGATCAAGATATCCGTTTGTATTGGCCTTAAAGGGACACATGGCAGTCTTGAAGGATTTTTATGGGATGCCGAGTTGTCCGTCGTCCGTCCGTCGTTAACTTTTGTCTCGTTAAGACGATAGGGCCTTCATTTTTCATCCGATCTTTACCAAACGTTAAAAGGTTGTTAATATCAATGAAAGCTCGAATGAGTTCGAAAACCAGCCAGATCGGAAAAGTAACAACGGAGTTATGGCCCTTGATTTAGTTAAAAATGCTATATTGCTATATTTTGCCTCGTTAAGACGATAGGGCCTTCATTTTTCATCCTATCTTTACCAAACTTTACCACATTGTTAATATCAATGAAAGCTCGAACAAGTTCGAAAACCAGCCAAATCGGACCAGTAAGAGCGGAGTAATGGTCCTTGATTTAGTTAAAAACGCTATACTGCTATATTTTACCTCGTTAAGACGATAGGGCCTTCGTTTTTCATCCTATCTTTACCAAGCTTTACCACATTGTTAATATCAATGAAAGCTCTGACAAGTTCGAAAACCAGCCATATGGGACTAGTAACAGCGGAGTTATGGCCCTTGATTTAGTGAAAAATGCTATATTTTGCCTTGTTAATATGATAGGGGCTGCATTGATCATCCGATCTTTACCAAACTTTATCAGATTGTTAATGTCGTTGAAAGCTCGAACAAGTTTGAAAACCAGCCATATCGGACCAGTAACAGCAGAGTTATGGCCCTTGATTTTGTTAAAAATTGCTATAATTTGCCTCGTCATACGATAGGGCCTTCATTTTGCATCTGATCTTTGCCAAACTTTACCATATTTTATGACTTTCTTTTTTATATTATTATTATAAAAAAATAAAAAATAAATTATCTTTTTTTTTTATTGATTTTTTTTTTTTCATAATTTTTTATTATTATTTTTCTTTTTTTTTCATAATTTTTTTTGAATATTTTTATTGATTTCTTTTGATTTTTATTGTCTCTACTGGTCAAGTTCGAAAACCAGCCAGATCGGACCAGTAATGGCAGAGTTATAGCTCTTGATTTAGTTAAAAATGCTATATTTTGCCTCTTTAAGATGATAGTCACTCGCTTCATTGATGTTATAAGAGCCATATTAGCAAGTAGAGCGTCCACAGGCCCTCTTGGGCCTCTTGTTGTAAATTCAGTATTATTTTGACTTTAAACAGCTTGTACATATTTTTAATAAAAGGTAATAAATATTAAGAGTTCATGGTTTCTTTATTCTACAAAACGTTAAAATAAACCATTGATGAAATATAATAAACATTTAATATGAAGAAACAATTTGCCTTGAACTGTTCAAATGATTGTATTTATTGGTTTACACATATGCAGGCTATATAGAAAAACTAACAGGACACCGTGAGTTTTGAAAAAATCAAGATTGCCATGAGTCTCATTAAGGTGAACAGCTTAATAAAAACTACAAGTAAATTAAATGATGTTTTTATAGGTACAGGATGTACTTTTCACTCAGGATGGTTCCACATTGTTCAGCAGTTCAGATCTTGTGAGCAGGGATACAGCAGATAGAAATATTATGGCATGGGACTTCAGGACAGGGGTCACATTGTCAAACCAAATATATCAGGTACAATTTTAGTTGAGCATAAATATAACCTTTTTACATTTATCAATATGATTCAAACCTGGTACGATCGGACGTTTGATTACACTCAGAACTCCGAGAGTACTTCCCGGTATAATCACGTATGATGCCATAATCTTATCCATTACAAATCGATGTTCTTAGCTTTGAGTTCGTTATTATTATGCAAAGTGTAACACACTTTTTGATTTGTCAAATAATGCATACGTCATTAAAACCTGTTTTGGCGCCATTTACAAACATTTCATGTAGGAGCATCCTGTTAACCGCACCAGCAAATCTGCAATATTACTCGATCTTATTGGTCGTAATTCTTTAATATTTGTGTCCATTTGAACAATTAAGTTACGTAGTTGATGATTAAAATATAAAAATGTATTTTGTTATCAAAATTGTTGGGTTCATTTATTTGACAAAATGAAAGTGTCCGACTGTACCATACTCCTGGTAAAATAGTGGATGGTAAACTCGGACACCTTACTACATTCAGTTCAAACTGGTAATTTCAAATGAAACGTGCAGATTTTGGCTAGGGCGATACGCTAGAGTTTAAGAGCCTTCCAAAACAGTTAACATTAATTTAATTTTATAAATTATTATAGATCTAATAAATCTGAGTCAATCAATTTGGAACTGTCGTCACACTTCCAGCTCCAGGAAGATGGGTTGGTGCGTTTTTTTTTATGTTTGTATATATGTACTTAAATAGTAGTTGCAGGGCTTTCCCCAGGATTTTTTTAAGGAGTGGTGGCATTTTTTGCGTACAAAGGGGGATGGGTGCGGGAAATGGGGTGGTACCCCTTCCCGCGTCATTTTTTTTTTTAAATGCCAGTTGATTAGAAGAGATTTGGTATCAGAAGGAATGAATGAAGTAATAAAAAAACATATTTTATTATATATTTATTTCAAAATCTTTTAATAAAAAATGCTAGAAAATCACTTTCTGACAGAATAAAAGACATCTCATAGCACATATAATCACTAAACAGTTTCTTTAACTTATATAGCACATACAACGAAACACTTTCTTATACTGTATTACATAACACTGTTTGCTGTTTGCTATATAGGCTAATATTCTAATATCAAATGCAATTGGTGGCAACCTTAATTATTTAATAAAGAAATATTTATATAATTACAAAATCTTCACTGAACTTCAATAAGCAAACTGACGATTTCTCTTTAAAGTTCCCGAAAATATCGATTAATTAGCGTAATTATCAAGATAAAAAATCAGTTAAATATGCTACCTTAATTATTTGATTGAGTTATTATTAAATAATTACAAAATATCTACCTCATTCATGATACTTACCGACAAAGCTGACGATTTAAACGTTGATTAGTGTTTACAAATTCATCTAATACACGATAAACGTTCAATTAAATTATCCATTAAAACCCGTCATTTATCCCCATGCGTTAGGCCTAAAAAAAAACTTGTGTGTTTCTGGTTTCACCCTGTCAAAAAGTAGGGTAGGTAGGTAGGAAAAAGTCTTTTTTTAGATATTTTTTTTATATATATTGTTCGCATATATTATGCTATTTTTGTACTAAGTCAACTTTTTGATAACCTTTGCAATCCAGATTAGATGCTTAACAACTCTGGGTAATAAAATTATCATTTGAATAAAAAAAAAATTTAGGGTCGGCGGTGATAAAGTAGGGTCGGTCGGGAAACCGGAAACACACATGTTTTTTTATTAGGCCTTACAAATACCAATCAACGATACTGCTCACCTTTAATCATGACAAAATTGGGCAATAAACCAAATTTAATTAGCGGCACTCACTCCCCCAATCATCTGTTGTTTACTTAACACTTAGCATATAACCTGCCAGACATAACACAGTAACACAAGCCCTGTGTATTGAGTACCAAGTGACCGCCTTTACTGCATCAACACGCGTCATAGCTCCAGGCAGTTTACACACAGTCAGGTAATCGGTCAGCTGTTCAATATGGCCTAAGGGAAAATTGTATATTGATAGGATTAAGGGATCGCGGCAACGAATTTAAAGCATCGCGGCTACATTAAGGCCACGCCTTAAATGGCAGGGGAAAGCCCTGAGTTGTGTATGGCTCCATACCGTCTTTTACCTTGTAAAGTGATTTATTTTTTTTTGAAAGCGATTTGCATGTGGCCCTTCATTATGCAATGATTTCATAAAGGTTCCGGCGCACAGATATGTGTCAAAACAAGTGCCTGAATATTACTGGTTTTGACCTTAATCAGGTCAGAATCATCCACAGATCACCATATTACTTGATTGGGGATGGTTGGGTAAGCGTGTGTAGCACATTATGTGGTCTTAATTGGGAATTTGAATAAAATTCTCACCATTTATTTTGAATTTGAAGTACTGTTAAAGGGACACATGACAATCTTGATTTTTTAAAAACTTAGCGTTTCGTTTTTCTACATTTGTTGCAGTCATTAATATTAATTATTAGAAAAGTTCGAAGCAAAGTGTTTCTAGTTATTACTGACTGTTCATTATATTGCTTCAATAATATATTTAAACATTTGGTAGAAAAAACAAGTAAAATTGAAAATATGAACATGTTATTTAGTTATATTCAAGCAGGTTTAAAGTCAAAATGATACTGGATTATAAATGGAGATGCTAATTTTATTGCTTGATAAATACTTCAAGGTTTCCTTGTGTCCCTTTAAATAGCTAGCCTTGAGGTGCCTGGGTTAAACTGTAAGCAAATAAAAGTTAAATGAGTATTTAGTATGTGCAACTTACGTATATACAAGTGTAATCTGCTCGGTGATCATACGATATACATGACATTGATTGTAAGGGGTGTCCTTCCAGGTGAAATAGCAGGTGATATCCTATATAG